>JAQIVZ010000050.1:0-135918 GCA_034700945.1 Arrhopalites spinosus
CCTCGGTTCTTGCAACAACAACTTTTAAATTTACATTATGTAAACTATTCTGCTTACATACAAATGGAAACTTCCATTGTTCTAATTTATTCACTCGTGGTGAATAAATTATTAAATACGACCGTATATCAATATATATAATTCTGACATATGTACTTTAGAGAAAACACATGTTGGAGTGTGAAGTATGGAGTCCATACTATGGACTATGTACATGGCCAAGTCTCAGAATAGACGGCTGGATTTTTTGAACGGGTGCCTTTATTAGGTTAAATCGTTTCCTGTATATAGTAAAACAAATATGCAAGTGTTTGCGTTTCTCACTAAAATATATAACATGGCACATTTCATATGTAAAACTGCTGTTTAACAGTAAAAGCAGTACCCGTCCGCTAACAAGATAAGTCTATAATAAATGACATTTCCTTCGTCGAAAAAATTGATTGAGTATGGTCGTCTAGAGTCCTTCCGATAAACTTGACTTCTCTTCCGTTGTCAAGTTATAAGTACGTTAAATGTATCGCATGTATGGGTTTTATTAAGTATATCGATTGAGTGTATTTTTTTTGACTATGCGAGTGGCTTGATGAGATTATTTCATTTTCTTTACGCATTATTTGAGACTATGAAAAACATAGATTTTGATTGTGTATTATCATATCATGTGATGATCAACAAGTGTACATGTAATACATACAGTCGACCAGATATGGATTGGGTTTTCAGAAGTACTTCATTTATGAACCAAGAAATGATTGAACGCATTTATTATCATTTGTAGGTTGATGATATGACCTAGACAGTGGTGAAAAAATAAGGATTTTTTTTTGTAAAAAATAGACTGTATCATTAGGCAATGGTATCGTAGCCTGTAATATACAAATTTGTATTTGTATCGACTGTACAATACAGTACTCGACGTTTGAGACAGTTTTCACTTTTGAGAGAGATGATGAGAACTTTGGTTGAGCTGTTTTTCTCATTCTAAAGTGAAGGTTGTAGGTCAAAGAGGACTTGAACTACATTTGGAAGGAACGTGATCAATGAGGACTTTGTTTTGTTCATTTCCAGTTCATGAATGTCAAAATGTTTTTTTTTTGAAAAGAAAAAGACAAGATTCTATACTTGTCCACAATATCCCCGCATGATCATCTTGTTCATCATATATAACTAAATCGGATGTTCCTTTGCTGTATAATTTTGGGGGGGCAAACCATACATCTCCTCTTTTCTTTTCCAGTTTCCTATACAAATGTAATCATGCTTAGATTTAAAATTATCCCAAGTATTTTGTTTATCTCTCTCTCTCTCTCTTGTCTACATTGTGGGGAAAGTCCTCACTCAACTACCATCATGTCCGTCATTGTGAATTGTGATGTATCCATTGAGTGTACTTGTCGATTAGCTCTCCCATTATTCTAATTTGTTAACAAATCATTTCATATATTATCCCAATTGACATTGTTTGATTGAAAGTTTTTTTTCAAGTAGGTATTTATTTACTGATTATTGTCCATATTGTGGATTTTTGTATTTAATCTCTCTCTCTCTATACCCCTGTTGTTGTGTTTAAGCTAATGTAAAAGTTATTAAACTTTGGCATACAAGTTAAATGTGGGATTTAGTTCAAGTATATTACAGCAATCAGTATTAAAAATCGTAAGTCTATAAAAATTTATGATCATATTTATTATAAGTTTTTTATATTTTATTGTATAATATAATTTTTTCTGTTGCCTCATCACTGACTTGCTGTGGTGTGTATTAATGTCAGATTATCACAATAGTGTGTAGAATAGTTGAGATTTCAAATAATAATCAATGTCAATTGTAGTTAATTTGATCCATAGTATGAACACACACCTCTTTTACTTATAGATTTGTAAAGTGACTATTCATATCATAATGTTGTTTTAGAGTTTAGACGATATTGAAATTATGTGATAGAAAGTTTACAAATTTTGGTTTACATTTTTTTATTGTACATTAATCAATTATCATTGTTATCTTGTCAATTCTGTCTGTTGTCTTGATTTAATAGTACTCGTACCTAAGTACTACATAGTCTATGTAGAGACTGTCTGTCTTTCCAATAATAATTTAATAGACTATTGTAGTTATGACTTATAATAGGAATTATATGAGTAAATGTAGAATAATATGTAAAAGTTCACTCTTTTTGTCGTTCCTTCGTATTTCATGGAATAATTCTTGGGTTTTTTTTTTAAAAAAATACTTTATTATCACATGTTAGGGTCGTGATGGCTAATCCTCATTCCATGTGCTTGGAAGTGTTTTTTTTCTTGGTTCTCGATGGAATCTTATAGAGAGTCTGTTGTGTAACGAAGCACTTAAAAGCTGTTATCGGCTGCATTCATTTTATTCATTCATTCATATTTTATAAGTGTATTTGAGTTTATTTTTAAATATAATAAATTTTTTTCCTAGAAAGGAAAGAAACTTTTATTGTAAAAGGACGACAAATTGAATATTAAACTGACAATGTATTTATTTCATTTTATGATTTTTTGTACTAAAATAATAATAGAATGTTTCGTGTATGGAATAGGCTGATGAGTTATTTTTATGCTGAACAAGTTCCAAGTACAAGGGGTCTAGGACCCCTTGTCGTAGCTAAAATTTCCAGCGGTCACTTTTGTACCCTTTTTGTTCTTATAGTTAAAAATTCCACATGTGAGTGCATAGTAGCCTACACATATAAAATGGAGTTTTTTAGTGAGGAAATGATTACAATTATTAATTTAATCATAGTTTTGCACAATATTCTTGAGCTGTACAACAAACAAAGTATTCAAATATGTGCTTATGTTAATTGACAAGAAATGAAAAGCAAGTGACGATGGTAATAGAGTCATAAAAAAAGAAAATTGACACAAACTCGTGCTTTTGAGAAAAATGTGTGCTCAATCAAAATTTTGTTTTTGACAAAAATACAGAATAAATCGTGACATTTTTCCATAATATTGACAAGTTTGACCAAAGAATTGGCCGTTTGTTGTGCAATTTGAGAATCTTTCTTAAGTTGTTCTATTATTGATTTTGTCAAGTCCATGAAACCATCCTCGTCTTTTTTTCTCTTGTCTGTCGTCCCTTTGGCATTGTACGAGATCCTTTTGGGATTGATTCTCCCTCTCCGTTATCACCAGTTTCAGATGATTCAAGCTCACTTTGACTTTGACTTGAGTCGCAGTCAGAAAAATCTCCATTTTGCTCAGTGTTCTGAGCGTCTCCCAAATCATGTGTTATTTTTTGTTTCATGTACTTTTCCATTAACTCATAAAATTGAAATGTGTATACTCCCGGAGCACTGGATTTTGGTCTGTATAAAATCAACAATTTGATTCATTGAGAGTGTCATATGATTTGATATAAATAAGCTTAAAACGTATTCTTCCCTTTTTTTCTGTGTATACATATTAATATAAAATGACTTACTTTGCTGCTTTCCACAGTTTTTTCAACTTGTTCCACTTGTTTGTAGCTTGCTCTCCAGTTACACCTTTTCGTTTGGTCAACTTGAGAGCAAGTGAGGCCCAGATTTTTTTATGAGATCTAATACCACGAGTAAATTGTTTTTGAAACTCTGGAGAAATAAATAAATCTATTAGTTCAATAGTTTGATCCTCAGTCCAGTTTGATGATCGTTCATTCCATTTTTCACTATTTTCTGACGATCCACTTGGAAAAACAACTTGCTCTGACATAGACATTTTGATGAATAATAATTTTTTTTTAGGCTGACTACGAACTTCAAATCAGAATATCTGTGGTCCAAGAATAATATGAATTGGCTGTTGTGGTGTATAAAAATAGAGACGTAAATTTATATTCTTTCTTGGATTTTGGAGTTTTTAACAATGGTCAATGCGTATATGCGTATGGAAAGGATTAGCGCTGGCCAAGGGTTTCCGACCGTCGATTTTTATTGCTTTGGCCATTATTAAGCCGAATGTACACAGGAAAAGACAGTGATGGACAAACCTAATCTTTGTTTTAGCTATGACAATCGTCTCTGGTCTATATAACTAGTACCTTCTGGGAATTAAATGAGTGGGTTTGAACCCATGTGGAGACTTCCTAGAAAGAGGGTACAGGAAAATATTACAGGTACAATCGGCACTGTACTCACGTATGACTGGGAATGGGTTAATCCTCTTGTTTACATAGGCATTCAATTTTAGTCAAGTTGAGCTGCAGTAAATTTAAGAATTTGACCATGGTCAGGGCAGAATAGGAATGGAAAGACAAAAGCTTTTAAAAAGGAGTTTGACATGATGAGAAAAAATCCAAGATGGATTTAAAGAAAACATTGAACTTCTCCTCATTTATTTTATGCGGAGTGCAGACATAAATACCCAGTTAGTCTTCCTTCTTTTTTACATAATTAATATGTCTCCACCACATCATTTCATGTAATATTGTCTTGTTGTGGTCTTGATGGTATGTCATACAGCTGTTGTTGTGGCCATGTTGTGGCCTATCTAGTCAATTGTCAATGGAAAAAAAACTACCAAGAGTACAAAGTACACTAGAGCAGGGATGAGAAAATAGTGTTTTTTTTTCTTGTACTATGTACATGACATGGTTGACGTCTACGACTTGTCACGATTGATGATGATGCGCAACGAGAGGATATTTTCAATGTAGTACCATGTATAGCTGACTTGAACTTTAATCCTGGATCGTACCACCTCTTATCATGAATCATCCAAACTATTCAACACAATCATGAGGGAGATAATCATAGGGATTTGTAGACAAATAATGATACATGTGCATGCATACAATATGGAATGTAAGCTCCAGTTATTTAGATTACTTTAGATATCATTATTAGCAATTATAGCTTAAAGAATTAGGAAGAAAATTTACTCTAGTTTTCTTTTGAACTTCAAGACTAGACGAAATTTTTTTTTTCACAATTTCTTCCGTTCGAAAAAACCAAATAAGGTCTTTTATAATTAACAACAAAAGTTTAGTCATGGAAGATGTACAGTGTGTTGAATTGTCTTGTTGCTGTCATCATTTGCATCAGCAATAGACTATTGCCAATAGTCAAACTATAAGACTGGCAGTTACATCGTAATGATATAATTATAAATTGTACTTACTGATCCGCGGGAAAAAAAACTTTGCACATATAGTACATGTGGACAGTCATTTAATAATAAAAATTGTTGTGTAATGACAGTTGATTCCTTTGACTGTACAATTTTAATTTGTTTGTGTGGTCTACACTGTAACTTGTTTGTAGAACGTAGTAAAATGGAGATTGTGAAAACTTTAAACACTAGTTTCATGGTTTTTAATTCCTCAATAGAATTGTTGTCAAAAAAATTGTATAGAAACGCAGTTGGTAGATTAACCTTGATTTATCTTATTGTGAGAAAATACAAACTGACACTGACAGGTATGTATTTTTTAATTTCAATCAAACTAGTAGGAGTGTACCACAGGAGATGTAAACATTGGAATGATTCAGTTTTGAAAAAAGTGATGAGTGTTGATTATTATTTGTTTATAAAAGCATTTTAGTATCACACACGTGAAGTGACTACTGAATCCGTGTGTATTCTTTGAATGAGAGGCAAGTCCCACGAGTTTATACTATTTTTGTGAGTGTAGCTGTCAAATGACTGCTTCACTCGAAAATCACAAATGAATAAATAAATGTATTTATATTATTATCTATAGTGGGACAAGAGTCGCAATCACAAGAAAAATGATATGGGGCGTTTGTTTTGTCAATGATCCGGTTGTACATAAAAGTGAATACTTTTTGCCATCCATCTGTTTTATAATTTATTCAGTGAATTTGACTTAAAGCTCTTAGAATAATTCTAAGATAATTATTATGATATCATTTTTCACAAGTACACTGTACTTTAATCAAAGAGCTAAGGAATATTTATTTTGCTATTTTTGTTGACAAAGTTGTTCACTGAAACTGATATACATGTATGTAATGTAGATTTGCCAAAAATTGTGGATTCAGAAACAGAAACCCAAAGTTGGAAATTTGCAGTGCTAAGGCAGTCAGCATAGTACAAGATACAAAAATGAATTGGCAATAAGTATTATAGAGTTATCAGTGTGGAAATGGATTAGTATAAGAGTAGTTGTCATAGTGCTGAGGAATCGTTTTGACCCATTTTTTTTCTATAAAAACCGGTGGAAGTGTAACATGTGCATGTGGTTGCGAGTGTTTCAAGTTCATTTTCATAGCACATTATTTACCTTGCCTTGCTTATGTTTACATAGACATAGTTTATTGTATGTAGATAGTCTGCCAATATGTAAATTGTACAGTTCCGCGTAATCAATTTTATATTAATATATATGGATAATACACTGCATAAAAATTTAGTGATCCCGTTCAAGGTAGACAGAGCTGACTTTGTAAATGATGGACTACAACAACCAGTTGTGGTACATATGTGATCCATGAGAATGTACAATGTAAATAAGAGGGTACAGTTTCAGTTTTAAAATTAAAAACTCATCATAATTTGATTGTAATCTAATTTTTTAGAGAGGACAGGGTATTATTTTCATGCTCTCCTTCAATTTAATTATTAAATCTATTTGTTTGTTTTGTTTTGTCATCCACGTCATTATTGTTCAAGGTACTTACCCACAATTAAATTAAAACACACCCCATAGCATTGAAAAATAACTGATTAACACTGATGTGTATTTGGTTTATTATTTTCTCCTTTTTTCTTGCAAATTGACAATGATTACTTTATTAAAAATGAAATTTTTTTACACTGACAGTGATTGTACTGCACTGGTGGTAGTTTTTATGTAATAATCGCATGAATGTATTACATACATGTATGATAAACATGTTACACATTGCGAAAAAAAATATGCAAGTAAGAGAGTAATATGTCAATGAGTTTAAAGATAAAGTTTTTTTTAGTAAATGAAGTGATGATGATTCGTGGACAGTATTGAAAATTTGATCAGTTGATTTTGATTCCTTGTAGAGTTACCACGGTCGTCTCAGTGGACTACCTCGTGGACGACTAAAATATGGGTGTCGCGGATGGGATTGTAGTGTTGGTGCTAACATGTATAACTTTTGTTATTGATGTACTCACATTACCCTTCTATGCGATTGCTCAAAAACCATGGATCAAAAGAAGGGATGACAAAGAACCAAAGGTGAGAATTTTAGTTTTTTTTAATTGTAATAATTTTTTTGTTTGTATTTTTAAAGTAATAAATACCATTTTGTAGTGAATTAATGTTAATGATGATAAGGTAACTTGATTCAGAGTAAGAACAGGTGTTTTTTTCACTAACCATACACCTGTGTGAGGTTATGTCTAGAAACCTATGCATACAAATGTACAAGTATAAACAGACGTTCGTAAATTATAATTAATTATTATAGAGTACACTAATAAAGTAGTAAATACCAGTAGGTATTGAATGTGTTGAGTAAAATATTTGAATTTAAATGACCTTCAAATCAGTTGCCCAGATTCGTCAAGGAAAGGTCCTGGGTCAGCACCACAATTACATGATGTTGATAAGGTGTCTATTTGAATGTAGAGGGAATGTCTGAATGTGAATAGAATGAACCAAGTCATGTGTTTAGAGAAGCTAAAATATCAAGATTTATAGAACAGTTTGTTACATGAGCTATACTTCTAGATTCTATCTTAGTACTTTAACTAACTCAAGATACTTAACTATATCTGTATACTATACTCCATGTAGATGACTATGTAATGTAGAATAAATTAAGCAGTTGAAGGATATAGATTGTAGCTGTTGTCTTTGTCTGAACTATAGTTTAATGTATAAATGAAATTTTCTTGATGAGACAGGACAGGAATTTCCTATTAGGAAGTGACAGCATCATTTTGATCAGATTTTGCACAAGAACGGACAAGAAGGTATCTTTAGGGAAAGTAGAGGATGCTTCTGCAAAAATTGTACATTTATATTTATGTATTTAGAAGTTGGAAGATTGCATACAAGTCACTTGCATATAATATGACTGGACTATATTAGACTATGTACGCCATATTTCATTTAAATTTAATAATTTGTGATGTTCATCATGAGATGCAAACATACGAATTAAGACAGTGTAGAATTTTGGCCACATTATAACTATAATGTAAGGATAAGGAATATCATTAATCAAAAATGTATGAAATGAAATTGAAGGGCTAGTTGATTAGTCATGAAAATGTTGTTTTTTTTGACAAATAAAGTTATCTTGTTATGTTGAAATCTTGATTCAAGTATGATACTTGTAAGTCTTGTATTTGATTAAATTATTATGTCTTGAAGTACTGGAGCACGTTCCCATCACATGTACAGAAATTTGGTGTACTTGAGATAAAAATTACTAACAACTACATGTAAATGCTTATGTTCTTGTAAAGTATGCATTGTTTCTCTTCCTCTCTGACACAAAATAAAAATGTAAAGCATGACAATGTGATACAACAGAGAAAAAAAGGTCATACTAGTGGGTAATTATTTTAATTGGAGTAAAGTTTAGCTATAACTAAGGATGGTGAAGAAAAATCAACTACTGACTAGTGTACAATTAGAAATGACAATTAATGTTTAATTAATGATTTATTTACTTTTTTTTCAGGCACAAGCTATAAACTTTGAAAATGGAATAACATACAGAAGGTATAAATTTATTTATTAGTTTTTATTAACTTTTGTATTTTGTCAAAAGTGTGGAAAATATGAATGGAAAGAATTGTGAAATAGTAAGAAAAAGTTATAGACCATTGTCTTTAAAGCATAAACGAATGAAGTAAGGAACCATGGTCATTAAATGATTCATTTTAATTAATTTTTTTTAGTTTGATCTCAATCTCAAAGATGCACATTGAGCTGGAACGAAATAAAATTGATACAATGGAGAAAGTTTTCTCTTATGCCATCAAAAGAAATGGAAACAAGAAATGTTTAGGCTCACGGGATGTGATTGATGAAGAAGACGAGATACAACCCAATAAAAGAGTCTTCAAAAAGCTTGTGCTGGGGGAGTATTTATGGAAAACTTACAATGAAGTTGAGAGTCTGGCGATATATTTCAGTAAAGGACTTTTGGAACTAGGATTGCAGCCCAAACAACGGGTAGCCATTTTTGCTGAGAGTAGAGCTGAATGGTTAATTGCAGCAAGTAAGTTTGAACTTGTACTTGATGTATTCTATATGTACCAAGAAAACAAGAAATACAAATTGATGACGATGTGTATAAATTATGGAATGACATCATGTGTTATTAATACAATAAGAATTAACATGATCCTTTTTCTTTATTATTCTATTTTTTAGTTGCTGCCTTCAAACAAAATCTCACAAGTAAATAAATATTTATTATACCGACAAAAAGATATATGTTGTACGATATTCATGTTTTTCATACGGATGTAGTTTATCTATAATTGTATAGGAGAAAATGAAAATTAATAATTTTTTATTTATTGACAGTTGTCACATTGTATGCAACACTTGGGGATGACGCTGTGGTACATGGGCTCAATGAAACAGAAGTAACACATGTCATAACGTCCCATGACCTTATGCCAAAATTTCGTAAAATTTTGGAACAAGTGCCGGCGGTTACCAATTTAATTTATATGGAGGATCCATTGAAGAAGACTGATACAAAGGGATGCAGGTACAAGGAGTTTGTTTTTTCACAGTAAATTATTATCACTGAATGTACTCTTTATGTAACATGCGTATACATTTGTTCGTAATACTAATGACATGGTTTTTTTGACACAGGGCTAATTTACAGATTAATTCATACTGCGATGTGATTGCAAGGGGAAATAAGTCTTCGAAAGGTATAACTTAATGTATATTTATTATTTATTGATGAACACAAGAATGTAATTGGTAGTTTTATATGTGATTGTAAAATAATCATTTGAATGATATTCACAGGCATCACAGTACCGTCGTCGGGTGATCTTGCTATTATAATGTAAGTTGACGAATATTGTATTCTTTTTAAATTGATAAGGAGCATACAATGGTATATTTGGACTTCAAAATGTGATAATAATTATAATTATTTTTCATAATTTAGGTATACATCTGGAAGTACTGGAGTACCAAAAGGTCAGTCAAAAAATGAAATAAAAATGTGTACAATGTACATTAATTTAATGAGTCGCATACGTACAAATCATTATAGTAGCGTAATATTCGATAATAATTTTTTTTTCTTAAATTGATAGGAGTTCAATTGTCTCACCAGAATGTCGCAACGTCAATGATGGCTTTTTCGGATGCTCTGGGCCCCGTCTTTGACAATGATTTGTATATTGCTTTCCTACCATTGGCTCATGTGCTAGAATTAATGTGTGAAGCTATTTGCTTCCTATCAGGTACGAAGCATGACTTACATGCTATTTAATGATTCACTGGCATGACATAATTATCAATGATGTCTACATCTACACTTGCTTCACATGAATATTAATTGTATGGTTGTGTTTTTGAAATTTAGGAATACCAATTGGTTACAGCACTCCACTGACTTTGACTGATACATCGAGTAAAGTAAAAAGAGGATGTAAAGGCGATGCATCTGTTCTTCGACCGACGATTATGGCATCAGTGCCGGTAAAGACAATCTATAAAATAAAAGAGATATGAATTTGCTAGGCATACTTACAAGAAGAGAAAATTAAAATTTTTTTGTTCCTTTTTTGTTTTCAAACAAAAAGCTCATTCTTGACCGAATATACAAAGGAATTCAAGACAAAGTTCAAGCGGGAGGAAAATTTTCACAAGGGATTTTCAATTTCTTTTACGAGTATAAACTCAAGTGGTACAAGCGTGGATATGACACACCGATTCTGAACAAGTTAATATTTAGCAAGATGCGTGACTTAATTGGAGGTAGAGTGCGTTTACTGGCTTGTGGAGGGGCTCCACTTGCCCCAGATACTCAAGAGTTTATTCGTACTTGTCTTTGTGCACCCCTTCTTCAGGGATATGGCTTGACAGAGACAGCAGCCTGCGCTGCAATTACAATTAGTAAGTTTTTTACTTTACTTTTTCAATGATTTCCATTCAGTTTCATGTATTTAATAACATGATTTTGTTGCAATAGTTGCTGACAGATCACTGGGAAGAGTCGGAGCACCATTGGGTTGTTGTGACATCAAGTTGGTTGACTGGGAAGAAGGAAATTATCGTGTGACGGACACCCCACATCCTAGGGGAGAGGTCCTCATAGGAGGCGATAATGTGAGTCTCGGATATTTCCGGCTTCCAGGACCAACAAGTGAAGAATTTTTTGTGCAAGATGGTCGTCGATGGTTTCGAAGTGGTGATATTGCTGAAATGCATGAAGACGGTGTTTTAAAAATTATTGGTAAAGATAATGTAACTAAATGTTTGAGTACAATGAAAATAACTTGTTTTTAAAAATTATGATGAGAGGGTCTTTATTTATTGATGGATTTTTATTTTAGATCGAAAGAAGGATTTGGTAAAACTTCAATTTGGAGAGTATGTAAGCTTGGGAAAAGTTGAATCTGAAATGAAAACTTGTCCAGTTGTTGACAACATTTGTATATATGGAGATCCAACAAAATTATTTTGTGTTGCACTTGTTGTGCCATCAGTGAAGCATGTAAGTATGAATTTTATTTGGATAATCAAATTTCTTGTAGTAGGGGTCTATTGTAAAAAGTTTAATACAATGAAAATTTTGATGACTTTTTAGCTACGAAGTATGGCAGAGCGATTGGGAAGAAATGGGGTTAGTTTTGAAGTACTGTGTAGTGATGCTGAATTGGAGAAAGCAGTATTAAAAGAACTGCAAGAGCATGGGAGGAAAAGTAAATTAGAAAAGTTTGAGCTGCCAGGGGCAGTTAAACTAATTTCTGAAGTCTGGTCACCTGACATGGATCTAGTCACAGCTGCATTCAAGCTCAAGAGAAAAAATATTCAAATTCGCTACCAAGATGAAATTAATCGCATGTATGCGTCCTCGTAGAAGAAAAATAATTGCATTTATTAAATTAACATTCAACTATACATTACCTACTACTACATTTTATATAAAAAAAATTTATATATATATTATATTTTACCTTCTTTGAATGATTCAAGTTTGATGTCTCATTTTATAATAATCATGAATATTAGCTGTACATTTAATAATGATAATTTTGTTAGGATGATGACTGTTGATTTTTGTGTTTTTTTTTAAAAAAGAGGAGATAGGATTTCATACATCATCTATAAGAGTCAGTGAAATTCGGGGTAGCAAGTATGTATGTAGTATTAAAGCAACTTTGCTGCTGTACAACATGATACAAAAATATATTATATTATAATATTTGTGAGCCAATACATTTAGGTTTTAGATTGACAACGTCATAGTAAAACTACAACATATTTCTGAGAGAGGTAGATGATAGCATTTAATCTAATGTACAGAGGGGGGCCTGTAGACACAGATAAATAGTGGTGCAGGACGGGTTAGCCGTTGCAAAACAGCTTGTTTTACTAAATGATATCATATATTAAATACTACGATAATAGAGATAATTTAATTGTATACCCCAATACGATGTAAATGTATATTATTATTATATGATTTTTTTTACATATTGCGTATATTTTATTATTATTCGTAAAATTAAAAAGAGAAACAAAAAAAATCCAATTGTCAAGCTACTAAACTGATGACCATGATGACGGGAAAAAAAATAATTAAAATTTATAGAGGACTTGAAACTTTACATAAAAACTCATTATATACTATATTTATATACACAACAAGTGTATTAATAGATAAGTATACAAAATTACAAATTACAGCTCTATTTATTTTACTTAATTAGTAGTAATAAAAAAACCCTATTTACCAAATACTAAGAAATCTATATTTAAAAAAACATATTACTATATTTACTATGTTATACTCTTTACATGAATGAGCATGAATCATGATGATGACAATCCCACGTATGATGATTGACGTCATTTACTATATATGTAAACTACAAAGGAGAGAGAAAAAAGAGAAAAAATTAAATTGTTGAATGTTGTTAACACATCAAGCAGGGCCAGAAAAGGAAATACATTGAATAAAAATATATAACATTATATTTTGAAAAAATGAGAAAAAAGGGATTTTAATTGTAATTTATTGAATGAAATTCATTGAATGAATGAATGACTACACGCATTTTTTCCATACCGGCATTTTGAGACGAGCACGTGTGCATCGTGTCTGTTCTTTGTACATGGAATTACTCGTATTTCCGTTACAAAGAGGATGTGGTATAGGGTACAAATGATTGGAATGTATTATGCATGGCCTAGAAATAGTTAAAGGTAGACATTTAAGTGCATATTTAAAGTTAACGACAACTAATTTAAGTTGTTTGAAGGCGGAGGAAGGCGTCAGTATCGCGCCCTCTCGTCCCTAAACCCAACTACCGCCGCCGCCGATCACCGCTCTGTCCCTTTTTTTATTCTTTTCGAAGAAGAAGTCGAAGGAGAACAAACAAATGTCGCAGAACTCAGATAGAAGGTAAGTTTTTTGATTTTTTATTGAAAAGTACCCCTCATGGGGGGACATGGATTGTTGTGGAGTGGACCGGAAGTGGCAGTGAAAAATTTGAGAGTAAAATTGACGTAATTGACCCCTTGGTTCCTCCAAAATTGTCAAGTGAAAGAGTGAACTTTTTATTCGCATGCCGTGTAGTTCAATATGGCGAGAATGAGAGGAAGCCGTGTTTGGTTGACTCATCTTGTCACGGTGGTCAAAGCTCGGCAAAATTATGTGAAAATATCGTCGGCTTTACCATTTAGTCCATTTAAATACAAAATTATCACACTTTTTGACCATTATTTGCTCTCTCGGTCATTTTTTCCATGTTCCCCTTCTCTTAACACGAGTAATTAGCAAGAGTAGTGAGAAATATTATTATTATTTTTTAAAAAAACGTTTTTTTGAGAGGGTGTGAGTGATTATGAAATGTAATGAGGACATATTTCATGAGTCATAATTTTGGCGTGTATTTATTAATTTTTTATTTTATTTATTTATTCTTCAAGTAGAGGAGATCAAGACTGGGCGCCTGACAATAGGAACGGACCCAGTAGTAAAGATGAACAAAAATATGATGGGCCTGCCGGTATGGATCCGGATGGTATCATTGAGTCAAACTGGGACCAGGTAAATTATTATTCTTTTATAAATTAAAATAAAAAGCAATGAAAATGTTTTATTATATATTATTGGACATTTATTAAAATAATTCATTTAGTCAATTTTTTTTTGAAAATTTTAAAGTTGAAAAAAAAAGTTATTAAAATATTTTTCATATTTATTTATTTAATAAACAGGTGGTCACCAGTTTTGATGAGATGAACTTGGATCAAACACTACTCCGTGGTATCTATGCATATGGTTTTGAGAAACCGTCAGCAATTCAACAGCGAGCGATCATTCCTTGTATAAGTGGACGAGATGTGATTGCCCAGGCCCAATCTGGAACTGGCAAGACTGCCACGTTTTCAATTGCCATTTTGCAACAAATTAAACCAGACAACCGTTATTGTCAGGCCCTCATCTTGGCACCCACTCGTGAATTAGCTCAACAAGTAAGTTTCATGTTTATAAATAATAATACTTTTTCTCCTCTTTCAGCAATGTATACTCTTTTTCTCCATTGTTGTGTGTTTTTTGTTCTCTAAAAAGTTCAGTTTTTTCATAAAAAAAAATATTTGTTGCATCTTCTAATAGCTGAGATGATTTCAGTCAATGAAATTCTCGGCAGCATTTGATGCAAAATAAAAGAGTGTTTGCCTAGAGGTGGTCTCATTTATTTCCTTTTGAAATTCACTGTAGAAGCAAATACACATTATTATTATTTTAATAATAATAAATGATATTAAAATTTTTTAGTTTCACATTTACTGTGAATTTTTTTTAAAAAAGAAAAAAACGGATGATGACATACTTTTAATTATTTTACTTTGTAGATTCAAAAGGTCGTCATTGCTTTGGGTGACTACATGGGAGTAAGTTGTCACGCTTGTATTGGAGGAACCAATGTTCGCGATGACATGCGAAAATTGGAGGCTGGTGTGCAGATTGTGGTCGGAACTCCAGGTCGAGTCTTCGACATGATCAGTCGTCGGTCATTCCGCACTGAATCAATCCGAATGTTCATTCTTGACGAAGCCGACGAGATGTTGTCCCGTGGTTTCAAGGATCAGATTTATAAGGTATATACTTTAGCATCAGCAACAATAATAGCACTCAATATTACTTTAGTAAACTTGATAGTTACTTTACATACATCTCTCAATGATATGTACGCTTGCGTATATTTTACATTCAATTAATTATTTTTTATTTTAATGACTCTTTAAAGGTGTTCAAAACTTTGAATAATGAGACGCAAGTAATTCTTTTGTCGGCCACCATGCCTGCAGATGTGTTGGAAGTGACCACGAAATTTATGAGAGATCCGGTGACGATATTGGTGAAGAAGGAAGAATTGACTTTGGAAGGTAAAAACAATGTTTGTATTATTGAAATCATACCATTTTAGTAGTAATGCTGTTTCCTACTTTATTCTATAATATTTTTAAATCAATTAAATTTAATATAGGTATCAAGCAGTTCTATGTCAACGTTGAAAAGGAAGAATGGAAGCTGGACACCTTGTCTGATCTCTACGACACATTGTCCATTACACAGGCGGTCATTTTCTGTAACACACGTCGTAAGGTCGATTGGTTGACCACCAGAATGCGAGAGAAGGAACACACAGTTTCCGCCATGGTGAGTAAAATTAGTAAACTACAAAAATCATTACATAGATTAAAATATCACTCCTGAGTGATGCTTGTTGAATACAATTGATTTTAATTTTGTCATGTTTGTACTAGCACGGAGACATGGACCAGAAGGAACGTGAGGTGATTATGAAAGAATTTCGGTCTGGCTCCAGTAGGGTGTTAATCACGACAGATTTGTTAGCTCGAGGAATTGACGTTCAACAAGTCTCGCTCGTTATCAACTACGACTTGCCTACTAATAGGGAAAATTATATTCATAGGTGAGTATACATTTACAATGAGTGTACATAAATTATACAATGTAGTGTAGACAAATGTGCGTTTTTTTTTTTGACAACTTTCTCTTTCCCTCTTTATTACCTCTCATTTTTTTGTGACATTGTGTAATGTGTACCATGTACAACAAGGAATCATTGTACTAATTCTTCATTTTTTTTAATATAAAAAAAACTACTAAGTGTATTTATTTTAATATTATTTTAGAATCGGACGTGGTGGTCGTTTTGGTCGGAAAGGAGTGGCAATTAATTTCGTTACTGACGAAGATCAACGTACTTTGAAGGACATTGAAGAATTTTATAACACCCAAATTGTTGAAATGCCCTCCGATGTAGCCAATATGTTCTAAGAAAAATAGGTTTAAATGGAGAAATTATTTCTGTTTCTGGTAAATCAAAATCAAAGTAGCATAATCGTCTGTCTATCCCTACTCAAAAAAAAATCTTGTAGCAAACCTCCTCCTAATTCCTCCTTTCCCCTGTTGAATGTCTATAATCTATATTCCTTTTACTATACTACTACAAATATTATTATTATTATTATAGTTAGTTAGTTCTAGTAATTACATATATATATATTATTACATAATTATTATTACAATTTACTATGCTGCTCGTGTTAGGATGATTCTGTTATATTTACGATGTCATCATTTCATGTACGTTATTATTTATCATTTATTTCATGGAATGAAACAAATGTAAGTCCCTTTTCAATGTTATATCAACCTTTTCAACTTGATAACACACACAAACACACATTACATTACACTTCAAAAATGATGATGATGATGCTCGTGATTATTATGACTATGTTTATTGATAATATTCGGAGTAACCACAAACACACACAGTAAAATGTGAATTATAGTAATATGGAAACTGATTAATTTAAAATTTATCGCTGGTGTTTCCTAAGAAGATTGTATTTTTTGTTTTTCATTTTTTTTGTCATCTTTTCAAAAGATGCGCATATATATTATATATATATATACACTATTATATTGTTATTTAAAACTTATTATTATTATTACGTTAAATATTAAATTAATCAGATTCAATATTTTTTCAAAATATTGAACTTGACAGTTTTCTTTTTGAAGAGAAAAAAGAGCGTTTTGTTGTTTGTTTTTTTGTGTGTTTTCCTCTCTTTTTTTTGAAGAAAAAAATTTAAATATGAAAAAAAAATTGAATTTTAAAACAAGAAACAAGATAAATACATTTACTACAACTACTGCTACATTTTTTTTGAATGTTGAATGTAGTCAAAAGAATTGAAACAAAAAAAATACAAAAAAAAATACAAGTGGAGATGCTTTTGGATAAGAAAGAGGTCATTAAGAAAATAACAAAGAAAAATGGGAAAATTTCATTGAAATTGTTTGCATTAACTGTATAAATATAATGATGTACTGGTTACTTTTAAAGAGAAAAAAAAATGGTATTTGTAGGTAAAGAAGAGAGAGTTTACAAGAAAGAAGAAGAAAAAAAAAGAGAATAAAATTATCTACTTTACTTTTTTTTGAGTACCCGGATTTCAAAAGAGTACGAATAAAATAGTGACACGTTTTAAGTTGAAGAGAAGAGAAAAAAAGAAGACGACGAAAATAAAAATGAAGAAGATATGAAGCAGAATAAAAGATTGAAGAAAAGAAGTGACTACACACTAGAAGAAAAAAATAATATATAATTACTATATTATGAAAATACATAAACTGATGATTGATGAGAGAAAAAAAAGTATAAGAATACACACATTTACACTTAATTATTGTTCTGTAGAGCTAAGATGAATTAATAATTATTCTACTATCATGATGGTGAAATACAACAATATTGATGTCTCTACTTTATATATAATATTTACCTGGCTAATTATTATTGTTACATATAAAAACTATACATGTGAGAGATGGTTGTTTTAAGAGAACCAACGCATCCAATAATAATAATAAAGTTCTTTCGTCATAATTTTTAATTATAATTAAAAAAGGAGTTGAATGGGCATTTATTTTTTTGTGAGAGCATGCTTCTGTCATATGAGTGCTGCCGTCTAGTGGGGGAAGGGGGAAAGAGAGCCGAGTGGAGTTCCTCTCCCTTCCACGGGCCGGTTAGGGCGTGAGTGTGATCATTTCATTTCAAGAGTTGAAGTCATCGGCGGAGAACACCGTATTCTTGGGTCCCAGCCTTAAAAACGAAAAAAAAAATATTTATAGTATTTTTTTTGAGCATATTTCTTTGGATTGACCAATTTAATTTTTCTTCCAAAACACCTCCACATCAAAAATGAGTTGGCAAGATTACGTAGACAAACAATTATTGGCCTCCAAGTGTGTCACCAAGGCGTGTATTGCAGGTCTCGATGGAAATGTCTGGGCTAAATCCGACGGATTTGAAGTAAGCGACATCAAAGAATATTCTATACGTTTGTCCTTTAGTTTTTATTTGTGAAAAAAATGACTTTGCTGTCATTTTTTTTTTAAAAAAATGTGTATCTTTATTTTACAAGACTTTGAATATGACACAACATGATTCATAATTGCTGACTAATATGAATTTAATTTTAATATTTTGTTACAGGTGGCCAAGGATGAGATTACAAAATTAGTTGCCGGATTCGATAATCAAGACGTGCTCACAGGCTCAGGAGTCACCTTGGCGGGTCAACGTTACATTTATCTTTCGGGAACTGACCGTGTTGTACGGGCCAAATTGGGCAAAGTCGGTGTCCACTGCATGAAAACTCAACAAGGTAAGATTTTTTATTTCTTTTTTTTATTTATAAATCTACTTATGCATGTGTGTAAAAAAATGTACTCCACCCATATTATTTATTATGTAAAGATTTCATTCGTTCAATGTGTGACTATGTAATGTTAGTCTCATTTAGTTATATTTAAATTAGGAGTCATGCAAATGAATAATATTTTTTTCATTAGTTTCAATAAACTTGTCCCATACTCTCCCCTATTAGTATTGTCTACAATGCAGTTCATAAAATGAATTTCTTTTGTTTAAAATATTTATAGCTGTGGTGGTTTCACTTTATGAAGATCCTATTCAACCCCAACAAGCGGCCTCAGTAGTTGAAAAGTTAGGGGATTATTTAGTGTCCTGTGGATATTAAAACCAAGAAAAGGAACAACGCAAAAAAAATTTAATTGAAAGGAGGTGAGAAAGTAAGATGAGAGTGAGAGTTATAAAGATAACGGCCAAATCAGAAAAAAAATACACAAGGAAAAAATATTAACTAATTGCATTACATACTATATTACACCGAAACAAAAAAAGCTCTTGCAAAAAAAAATATTAACTAATCGTTTTACAATTGAAATTCTGATTTTTCTGTTGTTATTGTACTGAGAAATTAATTAATTATTAATTAATTACATTAAAAAAATATTATTATTATTATTATTATTATTAGCAGTAATATATGATATAGGTAATTGATCGATTACAGTAAGAAAATAAAATAATAATCTATTGCGCTTACCTCCTACTATATTATATATTATGTATTGTAGCTTATCTCTAGCACCCTATTAGAAATTCTTAGAAACAATAGAAAAAAACTGTTACAAAAAAAAGAGATTTATAATATAAAAAAAGTAATATATAATATATACTCTCTTTTTTTCCTCCTCTCTATCTCTCTCTCTCTCTATTTGTCATCCATATATAAGTCATATAATATATTACTTATTATACTACTTTTATTGGTCAAAAAAAAATAATTCTGATGAGTGTATTCTTGAAGTGAGAGTGAGGAGATCAAGAAGAAATTTTTTATTATATAATATTATTATATATGGTACTGTTCTACTTACTTACCTGTGTGTGTAAAATCGGTATTTTATTTTGATTGAGTAATTTTCCAACAATGTTATTATTAATATAATGCTGTTTCCATATAATATATATGGTAAAAAAAACTGAGAGATGCTTAGATTGAAAAAAAGAGTTATTACTCTATTATTATAACTACTACTACAATAATAAGTATTATTATTATATATGATTGTAATTGATTTGAAAAGCCTAGTCTAATCTTCTTCTCTTTTTTTTGTTTTTTCTTTTGCTTAAAAGTACACGTGTGAACGTATAATAAGAAAGATGGAACCAGTCCTATGTGCATTGTTATTATTATTATTATTATTATTGATTTGATGTGTTTTTAGTCGAATGGGAAAAAATGCAGTGCAGTAGTATACTTCCTATGTGGGTATATGATAATAATAATAATAATATTTGCGAATTGCGACCAGTGAGAATATATTAATATATATTATATTATATACAAAAAGAAAAAAAAAGTTTTCATTACACGAATTTTTGGAGGAAACCCTGTAATATTTAATAATAATTAATATAAATTATACAATAACCTATACGTTGCAGTGAAACAAAATTCATTTTATATATTTAAAAAAAAAACATACAAACACAAAACAAAGAACACACACACAGACTCACACACACTTCCACAAAAAAAATGTGGGCTTAAAAAAACTACTACTACATAAATAATATTATAATAATAATAAAATAAGAGAACATCAGATACAAAAGAGACACAAATACCTAAAAAAAAACTTACGCATTAAAAAGTGTGAATGTCAATAATCGTCAAAATAAATGAATAATTTATTCATTTCTCTGTCTATCGACAATTTGTACGGAAATAAAAAGCAAATTATAAGCTGTATACTTAAAAAAGAAGAGTGAGTGTCCTTCATACAATTTTAATCATATACATTAAATTAAGAGATGAGGGGTCAAAAGTCATAAATTGAAAACTAAGGCGGAGGGTCAATGAAATAGTGTAATGGAAAAGAAGAAGATATTTATAGAAGACTGCAAAAAAAAGAATCGGAAATATGTGAGAGTGACTCATGGTTTTTTTTTGCACAGTCGTCTCTGTTTCACCATTTTTTTACCGGTTTCCTGCTATTACTAATACTGTAGTATTATATATAATGCTGATGGTTGTATAACCTACAAATATATCAGTGGGATAGGATAGGTATAGGGAAATTTTTAAATTAAATTATTTTCAACTTTTATGAAGTATATTTTTTGGCACTTGACAATTATATCAAGTCCAAAATAAAAATTTAAAAAGTTACTTCTTGTAACACTCTTTGTCATTTTGTGTCTTGTGTGTCATACTAACTAGCTTATCTGTAATAAGTGTGTGTTGTAATCAATGAATGTGGCTTGAGGCTTCCTGTTTCCTCTCTCTCTCTCTCTCTCTCTCTCTTTCTGTCTGCGTTGAACTATTTTACACTATATAACTTAGGACCCCCCAATAAAGGCTTTCATTATTATAAGTATGTACGAAGTAAGTAAGAACACACAGACAAGTTGTCGAAAGGAAGAAGACATACTCCTCGTACAATGATACAGGGGAGGCATGAAGAAACGGCTCACATAATTTTGTGAGTAAAAAGACGTTGAATTCAACAAAGTCGACAGGGAACAGGAGAGAGAGAGAGAGAGCATTATTAGTTTAGGGTTGCTATATTTGTAAAGTAGAAATGTAGGAGACCAACTGTCTTTTTTTTGCGTGGTCCTAGTAGGTCATATAAACTAAATGAGTCATTCTTTTAGTGTGAATGACTATGAGAGAGCGTCTCTCTCTCTCTCTCTCTCTCTCTCTCTACAAAATGTAGAGTCTCTACATGTTTCCTGGTTTCGTCCTTGCCTCCTTGTTCGGTTACACGTGTGGCTGCAAAATAAATATATTATTATATGCATGCAAAAAAACTGCATACAAACGTGTATATACTTATGTACAAGCTAAACAGGACTCGATGCCAAAACAAAGACTATTTTGTCAAACTTTGTAATATAATTGAGCATCATAGAGAGAGAGAGAACTGTTGACGAGATAATAATTTGAGACTATATAAGTACATATGTTAGAATAGTTAAATTCCTCTCACATTTAATTCCAAATATTTCATCCAACAAGTCTAAAATAATCTATCATCTAGTGTAATTTTTTGTGACATACAACACATTTTTTTTCATGCGGCTTCGCACAAGGAGAGAAAGAACCGTAAAATTGACTCATGAAAAAAATTTCATAGTTTTTTTCTTTTCATATCATTCCATGACCTTTGATTGAAATAAAACTTGTAAAACTCTCTTGTCAGTTTTCATTTAGTTTGAGAGAGAGTTAAATATAGACATGATTCGTACATACCATATGTATGGTACATTTAATGTAATTGCATAGACACAGACATTTCAGAAATTTTTAAACAAAAAATTGATGATTATATTTATAACAAAACAAACATAACAAGTATTATTTGCCTATATCAGAATCAGAACATGTGATTGTTTGTTCTACTCGCTGACAGAGCAAAAAGATTTACTATGAATATAAAAAAGTTACATTATCTTGTTCATTTTGTGCATTCTATTATCTCTAATTCTGTATATTTTATTGTCTGTTCAGAGTGACCACCGTGAACCTCCCCAATTGTAAAAAAAAATACTTGAATTATTTGTTTTAATTGTCTATTATATTCAATTTTAAACTCACCCCATAATTATTAATTAATAATATTTCCTCAACAATTCCTCTAAAATGTCATCATGGCAGACTCATATATGTACTTTTCTTTAGAATTATTTCTGACGCATTTTAAATACAAAATGTCGTCCACGTTTAACTGTGAAAATTAGTTCCCAAATGACCCCTCCTCTATGAAAAATGTATAAACTTGACATTAATTTTAATGTTTTACAGCTTGCCATCATATGAACGTACATACTTAGGTAAGTTCTAGACTAGCACTGCTAGTAAAGTACGATAAAAAAATTGTACCTTGACATCAGAATCTGGAATCATTTGATAACAAAAATGAAAATTATCATCAAAGGAGTTTGCACTGAAAAAAACTAAACTCACACATTTGATATATAACAGAAAAAGTCATTCATATTCATAAAGTAATAAGTAGTAGAGTGTATTTTAACAAGGAAAGGAGGAGGGAGGGGAGTTCAATAATCATATATCATTATATTAAATGTTACAATTACGAATCACCTTCCTTTTTTATTTCAAATTGCCTCACCTTTTTTTTGCTTACAGTTAAAGACGAGAAAAATATAAGTTATAAAGTCTACAGTCTACACAGGTAATAATAAAAAGAAGGATGACTATTTTTTTTAAACCACTTGTACATTTATGAATCTTCTCCCTCTCTCTCTCTACGTGAGACAATAACTAGAGCGTAAGAATCATTGTTAACTTGGAATTGTATGAGGAAGAAGCCATACTGAAATACAATAATATCTAAAAAATTATCATTCTTTTCAACTTAACTATTTAATTTAATATGTTAAAATATTATTTTCTTTGGAAAGTTCATGTAGACACAAGTCTTAACTACGATGGTGTGTGTATTAGATAGTCATGCTCTACATTATTATTGAAAAGGCTTCTTCCGGATAAAAAAGATCATAAACTGGTATGTGTGTGTGTGTGTCTTATAAAGTTTAGTACGGTGAGATGTGCTCTATATATAAACTTGACATTATTATAGTCTATTTTCAGCTAGTAGTTCATATACTAGTAAGTACTAGTCTCTTAAATGCGTGGCTACACACTTAATGCCAATGCCAAAACGCTCAAGATCTTCTATACACAAATTATAATGGTGAAGAGAGAGAGAGAGACGGAAAAAATGTAATTCCAATTGACGTTATATTTTTATATTTAACACCCCCTCTCCTGTATTTTTAAGCTCAAGTACTTATTATATTCTATAAAATGCATCCACCTCTCTCTCTCTTTCTACCACTAAAACGTTCAATGTCCCTAATTTTTTGATACGGAGATTCAGTCCAAAGACTTTTTCTTTTCCCCTTGATGAAACAAAAAAGTCTGAGTATGCATATAAATTTATTTAATTTGAACTCATTGTGCATGTTATTTTCAATATTATTTTATTTTCCATTTGTACAACACATAATGGATTCCAATTTTTAAACAATAAATCATTCCTCTTCATGTTACATAGTAAATATTATCAATTTATCATCATTTTGTATGAAAATCTTATTGAAGGGAGACAAAGTAATAGGAAGTAGGTAAAAGACCGACATTAAAAAAAAGTTCATATTTTTCTAGGATAGTTAAACAAGGGGAAAAAAATATGAACGTCCTTATTTTTAACTACAACCCTACAACTAGTTAGTTTTGAAAAAATATATATGTTTATATATATAAAAATTTTAAACAAATAACATTGACCTAAAAAAGTTCATTGCTCTCTCTGTACGTACGACGTTTTTATACCTTTGATTTGATTTCAATTTTTGTATTTTGGACTTGTGTTTTTTTTAAACTTTAATTGAAAAACTATGACCACCATCCTCATCCTGAACAGAAAAATTGACACCTTTATCACCCAAAAAAAGTTGTGCTACATGAATGGATGAAGTGGTGTGATCAGTGAGAGGACCAGACCGAATTTCAGAGGACTCATTTGGAGAATCTAATTTGGCCAAAGCCATGTATAGAATGAGTTGATCTTGCATAAAACTATCGACGACAGCTGAGGAATTGACAAAATTTCTCATATCATTTTGAACATTATTAATGGCTTTAAATACTTCCTCAGCTGTTGGATTCCTTCCCTCAGCTAAATAATAAAAACCGGCGTAGGAATTTTGAAAGGTACAAAAATACTCGACAGATGCATAATTTACTGTTCTCACCTCAATATTTCGAGTGTCATTTGAAATGATTTGACTAAATTCATTGGTTCTATTGGCCAACTTTGGAGTCAAATTTAAGATTGCTTGTACCTCTACTAAATTACCACGTGAGACCATGTGAAAATGGTTAAATTTATGGGTTCTTGAGTCTTCCCGATTCACATATAAACTAACTTGTCCTCCTCCACGTGGATAGTAGCCAGGACAAATCATGTTAACATCAATATTGTAACCAAGAAATCTATTCATTATAGGTAAAAATACTCTATGAAGATAGTCAGCATTGGGTGCTTTTAAAACATGGGTCCCTCCAATTATTTTAATTTGGGATCGACATCTTAGGGTGAGTAGATAGGGTAGAATACATTGAATACAGAGTGAAACACTCCCTGCTGTCTTGAGATCAATTGTTGTGTACACACCATCAGCCTGCTGATGTTGCTGATGATGTTGTTGAGAATTAGAATGACAAGTGACGATGGACGTTGTTCCATCCAACTCAAAGTCTGTTACCCCTTTTTCTAGTCTTGATTGTGAAGAAGCTTGAGTCAGTCGCATCATGGCCAAAATACTTTCAAGATGTTGGGAAGCCAAACCAGGATTTGGTCTATTAGCTCTACATAAAATGTAACAACCTTTTAGAAGGATCATTTCTTTTTTTTAAAAAATAGAACTTTTTTTTCTTGTTATTACCTTATATTGATAACTTGTAGTTTCTTTCGTAGAAGACATGCCAAAGAAACCGCATTTCGAATGATTTGTCCTCCACCTTCCCCATATGAGCCGTCCACTTTGACCACATCCTATTTACAAAGAAAATAACACAAAAAATTAATTCAAAATTAAGAATTACAAAAATAGTTTTTCCCTTCCTTCAAAATCAAGTACAAAGCCGGAATGGATATATTTTTACACATAATTTATATGATGTATAGATTACAAACTGTCATGTAAAATATTGTAAGACTATTCACAAATAAATGGGACTTCAAACTTACCATAATTAAAAATTAAATGAACAATTAAATTTTTTTCAATTTCTCCCGCAATTTCTGCCAACCAGAGAAAAAAGTTCAGACCCCTGCCCCCTTCCAATAGTCCCAGTAACCACAAGAGCACGTCGGATTTTGGGCCGTATTTTTTGGTTGTCTTTAGTTAAAAACTAAAATTTCACAAAAATGAAGTGAGTAAAGTGTACAATATTTTAGTCTAATTTGACCATTAATATGTGCTGTATTTTAATTGCATTTCCTTTTTTCGCAGGATCCAATTATGCGCTTACAGCGCGTTCAAGATTTATCCTGGACATGGAAAGACTTTAGTCCGTACCGATGGAAAGGTATAATTTTTGAAAAAATATGCATTTCATCAAATTATCATTCAAATTATGGTCTACTTGTATTGTAGTCAATTTTAAATAAAAACTGATGTTTCTGTGTAGGTATTTACATTCTTGAATAGTAAATGTGAAAGTTCACATTTAATGAAGAGGAACCCCCGTAAGGTTACCTGGACCGTTTTCTACCGGCGAAAACACAAGAAGGGTCAAGAGGAGGAACAACAAAAGAGACGTACTCGTAGGACTCATAAGTTTCAACGAGCCATCGTAGGAGCCTCTTTGTCAGAAATTCAAGCCAAGAGAAATATGAAACCCGAGGTAAATTTACGCACATTTTGTTAATTTCATGAATGAATTTTTTTGAGTCATCGTGCATGATGATGACAACATTTTGATCTGTTTCTCAAATCAAATTAGAAATAGTACAAGAAGTTTATAATTATTGAATGATTGCTACGTACATCAAAATTTTAAATGGCATGTTTGTAGAAAAATCCTCATTTTTATGATTTCGTTTTTTAAAAAATTTAATAGGTAAGGAAAGCCCAGAGAGAGCAAGCAGTACGAGCAGCAAAAGAACAGAAGAAAGCAAGTAAAGCTGTGAAGAAAGCGTCCGCTCCCCCGAAGGCTGCAGCCAAGACCGATAAACAAAAGCAGAAGATTTCTAAACCTCAACAAAAAGCGGCACCCAGAGTTGGAGGAAAACGCTAAATTAGACATTAATTTTAAAGTTTACAACTTTCTTATTAAGTTCTTAATGAATGTGGTTCTCCAATGATCAGCTTGGAAATAAACTGACTACAAATCATATGTATTTTCTTTCGAATGATGTATATTTTTTTTATTTTTTAATTTCATCTTTAACAACAAAAAAATAACCTTTTATTTTATAGTATTGCACTGTACAAATAGATTTCAATCTGTCTTTGATTGCAATTTATAATAATCCTTCAACGACCATTGACGTTTTTGCTTATTGGCTTTTGGAGTAGTAGGTGAGACATCCATTTTATCAGGGATGGAGCTACATTTAGGAAATAAAGTAGGTTTTGCTGTACTAGGGGAAGCATTACTTTTTAAGAATGGATTAGTTTTTTTAGGCTTTGAGGGTGTTGGTTTGCTGTCTTGATTATCATCATCCATGGGTGCTTCAGGTTCAGCAAGAATCTGTTCATCAGTAAGTGGTGCATTTTTGTCAGTAGGCAGCTCAATTTTATCTTGTCCACTTTTATTTTGACTTGACGTTCCATCTAATTTTGACTCATCACAGCCTTTGAACCAATCATCAAAGCCATCGTCCTTGCCAAATTCTTCAGTATTAGAATTTGTACTCACTTGCTTCTGATCACATTTCAGTTTACTTGATGAGGCATTTCCTTCATAAAATCTTTTTGGAGGAACAGCTTCAAATTCATCAACATCCATCTCATCATCTTTCCCTTGTATATCACCTTCAGCTGATGTATACTCTGTTAAGAATTCATAGAGATTGACTGATGGATTTAACCTGGTACAGAAAACCTTGTAATACTGATTCAAGAGACTCCAAATGTGCCCTGTATAAACAGACAACAAACAATAAGTCAAAATGATCAAGTATTCACACGAATTTAATTATTGTGCTTAATGTGAACTGTAAATACTTACCAATAGTTTTATCCTTAATTGCTGTATAAATTTCTTGCAATTCCTTTTGAAGGCGAGGGTCACCAAAAGTAAAGAAGACAACATGTCGATCAACTTGTGATGCCGCTAGTAATTGTAGAACCGCTTTCAGGTAAGGATCCCCTTTAAATGCTCCACATCCCCATTTACCAGTGGCCACAGCAACATTTGTCCCAGTTCCAGGTGGATATGAAAATCCAATGAAGGCCTGTACATATCATTTTTTTAAATTATAGTTATCTTCATACCTTGTTGACTTGTAATAAAAAACACAAATTTGAAAATAATTCTTATTATATACCACCCAGAGTCAAGAGTAACATTATGTTACTAACATACCTTGGTAAGTTCACGGGCAAGTTTTTCTGGATGAAATTGTTCAGCATGTTTAGTGACGTATAGGGCATCAATAGCCACAATTTGTGTACATTTTCTACCACGACTATCCCATGGAGTACCATCAATGAAATCATCAACAAACTGAAAATTATTTGCGTAGCCTCGATAATTGGAAAATCTTTCACAGCCTAAAACAAAGAAAAACAAAATCGTCAACTTCATAGAATTAAATCAAGAGAAACAACGTCAGTAAATACAAAATAATACAGAGTTTGATTACGACATTTTATGACATACCAGTAATGACTAGTGCTTCACAAGACACAAGTTTCTCGGTAAATAGTCTGGAAACGATCAATTCAGGATAGATCACAAACAGAATTTCTTCTTGGACACAACCACGACTCAATACACCCCCTCCAACATATCTAAAAATTTAACAATGTACCTTTAAATAATCAGAACGTTGATTCACATCAAATGAATGAGGCTTGTAGTTACCTGTTAGCAAAATCAACTTGTAAAAGTCTTTGCCCATCTGTCTCAATGCTTCCTTCGTCTAATGTTATGAGTTTGGTGATTCTTTTACTCGATGTACTCCACTCTGGTATCTTATTTTTCCGTATAGATTTTCTAGTAAAGGTGACAAGACCACAAGGCACTGAAAAACATGTAAAAGGTAAAAAACAATTTACTACTAAAGTATTCGCTTACACGTTTTGTTTAAAGAAAATAAATATTAACTTACTCTCAGTTGTTACTCTTTCAAAGTAATGTAAAATACAACGAAGCTTCTGTGTTTTGATTGCCACTTTTGCTGTATTATCATCAGAAAAAAGACTGCAAAAACATAGTATAATTTTAATAATTAACCATGTCTATGCAGTAATGGAAAGAATTATAGACTATAATCTTTTCCAATACTGCATCAAGTACAAACATAACTTTTATGAAATAAAATCTTATAGACATTGACTTACTCGACAAAATTAATAGTTGGAAACTCTTCTTCATACTGAAATCTGGATGGAAAAGTGCAGAAGAAAGCGTTGGCTAGTATTGAGGCTATCTGCTGTTGACTTAATGTCACGGAATGATTCATGAATTTTATGAGAAACGGTAGTGGACAGGTCAAAATTTCAGGTAACTTTAAACATAAATGAACCATTCCAGGAAGTACAGTTGAGAAAAAACGATCAGACTCTTCCTTGGTCATCACCTAAAAAAATAATCATATGATTAACTTTAAGTTGTTGATGTAACGTATTCTATGTGCTAAAAATTAATTATGTACAGCATCAAGCGTATGATGAAGCACGTTGAGCTCCGTTCCCCGAAGTTGCTTACAATATACACTCATGGCATTAGTAAGATCTTCACAATTAAGAATTGGTACACTTAACGCTTCTTGAATCTTGTTCCACAATAACTCAGTAGTCTCCGTAAAAGTTGGCTTGGTCTACATATTTTTTAATAAACGTGATTTTTTATTGCATCCCAATTTTGAAATGAATGTTAGAATGCCAATAAAGTATTTCAGAACCAACCGGTGGATCCGTCTTCTCTGTTTGAACTCGTTTCTTTAAAATGCGAACATTTTCATCACAGCAAGGCATTGGCACAAAATCATCGTTCCATTTCGGTTCAAATATTTTAGGATAGGGTTGTAAAATATCACCAGGTTTATAATCATCCTACATTTAAAGAATCAGAGACATTAAATCACGCACTTAAATCTGAATCATATCAATGTAAACAATACAACTAATTTTATAGCATTTGACAGTCAAATATTGACTTTAGTACATAAATTATGAAATAATTACCTTTAACTTAACGGCAACAGTATGCATGGATGACAGTCTAATTGTTGGAAAAATTCGGTCACCAGGTGAAAATCTCGTCAGGTTTTGAAGCTCCAACTTGTTGATTTCATTTATAGACTTCATATTTTCTGGTTGAATGCCTTTATCACATAAATTCTTTTGAGACACACTTTCTTTAACAATGTTTCCATCGAAGTCCTTTAATTCTATCTCCTTGTTCCTATTGAGTTGCTCTTCGTCATTCTTTTTAATCTCAACAATTTTCTTTTGTACTACTTTGTTTTCTTCAAAGTCTATTTCATCCAAGTCTGTCTCGTCTATAGTTCTGTCCGGATCTCGTAGCACTTTGCCCTCGTGTGAATCCTCTTCAATGTCAATCACAATAGAAGAACAGACTCGTCTGGTGGCCGTCAACTTTTTTAAAGGAGATGTATGATTATTAACACAATAATTACTTAGTAAAGATTGCGAATTTGAATCCTCACTACTGTGATCATCAATAAAAAAATCAGCGTCGTCGTCTCCGTACTTTGATTCCATTTTTGGAATCGTTTAAACTGGTCTACTATCCACAAAATGACACTATCTGGTTAACTAATTATGTTCGTATTTGCAATAATAAACTTATTGTTCACAAACTTTTCTTGCAATTCACAATTTGCAAATCGTTTTTTCACACAAAAAAAATCCGAGTCGCGCCAATTCACTTTTCTCAATGGGACTCTGCAAGCTCAATGCACGAACGAAGACAATGAAATTTTTCAGTGACTTTTCCAGTGATCTTTATTCTTAATTGGGAATAGTTTATAAATAAAAATATTTTTATTGTCAACAGTAGTAATGCAGATAAAGTCAAATAATTTCAGTTTTATATAAAAAAAATATCATTTTATGGTATTGACGACTATTATCCCGTTCTACGGTTAAAATCGTAAATTTCTTAACGATTGTGAGTATTCAGCCTGTCGTCTCTCTTGAAATATTAGATGAGATAGAGAATAGTCTGTGGGTAAAACAGAAGTTGATGCCAATTCTGTGGGGGACGTTGTTTCGGGTCTCATTTCCATAAAATCCCTTTGAGATTGTTCTTGACTAATAGCGGATGGTTGTAGTGGTGGTTGACTTCCTTTGAAATGCTTGACATCCCGTCTATGTTTACCGAGTCCTTTTGAATATTTAAATGACCGGCCAACGCTGAACAAAACGTTGCAGATATCTTTTGAAAATTTAGGATAAATGATAATCCGCTTACAAATAATATCATCCACATATAAAAAACCTTAAATCTTTTAATGCCAATTTACTGTAGTAAATATACCTGGATTGCAAAATCCTTTGTTACTTTATTCAATGAAACAAAGATCAGAGCTGGTGTGCAAAAAAAAGTGTATTAGAATGTGATAATAATAGTATGAATGTCAAGAGAGATGCCATAATTCATATGATAATAATGGGGTTGGTTGGGGCCATCTGATTTTTTTGAGTTATGAGGAAAATGAGTAGGTAGGGTCATCCTTGAGAACCCTTTTTTACCACTTTAATCTTCTCCTTTTATTGAGTTTCTTCTACCTTTTACAACTCAGTTTACTTTTTGCTTGTCACCTGGCATCTAGAATAAATAAAAATAAATTCATTGACATTTTCATCAAAATTTTCCTCTCAAAAGAAATTTCGCATGAAAATTCCATAAAATAGTCTGTAAATTTTACTTTATACATTCTGTGATTTATATTCTCGTTACTCCCTTATTGTTTTGATTGAAATTTTGTAAAATTTCGAGTACATGAAGTGTTGTTACTGCTGTGAAGATATGATGCGAAGATTCAGAAATTTTGACACTTTGTCAAATTTTGAATCCCCATTATGGTTCCCCAGTACGTTGAGACGAAGACCACATAGGACTGAACGCTGGCCCCCCTTTAGAGGTTGTACAAATTTTGTTAATTTTACTCTAATTGTTTTGCAACAAATCTCCAGTAATTTTAATAATTTACATAGTACAGTGTACCAAGTAAACAGTTATTAAAAGCCATTTTTTATCCTATTTTAATACCAATTAATCTGGAAAGTATACAATAATGTCATTTAAAAATAATTGACTGAATACATGGTCTAGTGCTTTATCGTTTTACAAGTTATTTTACTGTTTGCTTTATGCTAATTCCTTGTAGAGATACTGACCTATGATTCATGAATTATTCATTCACAAGTCTAAATGTACGCCCTTAGTATTTTTGTACTACTTCCACACCGGAAATATTGAACAGTTAAAATTTCTGATAATTTCGACTCCAAAAAATCATGTTCATAGAACCCATGATTTGTATAACTGAACCAAAGCAAATCTCCTCCATTTCCTCTACTAAAATGATGTCAGTTTTCTAAAATTATTTTGGATGACATAATCAGTGCTTAAACGAAACTTGACAATGAGACTTGTCAACAAAATTCAAAATAAAAGAATTGTTTTTCCTCACGCTTCAAATATTTTCAATAATATGTATACATATGCAAACATTCAATCACATAGTTAGACTATGACACCATGCACTATTGTAAAAATATGGACTCTGGGAACAAACACTAAAAGGATTATATAAATAAGTCGTAAAAATAATTGATATAACGTTCAATATGTAATGTTAATTGTATATCCAGACTATAAAAGAATTAATGATTGAAATACTTTTAGTTTGTCCCAACACCAAACCATTTAGAATTTCATATCCATTTTGATTTTCAGTCTGCATATAGTTAACAGTTGACTGTATATAAGCCAGAGAGAATTTTGAAAATTTTCATTTATATATTGGTTCAGTTGTTTCTTTCTCTTGTACAACAAATTAATTCATCATTTTAAGAGTGAGAAAAAAACTGTTCAGACCAAAAATCAGAAAACTTTGTTAAGTTTGTAAAGTGGTGATACATTAATTTAGTGTTGCAAGATATTTATATTTATTTTTTTAAAAAATGGGCAAGTGTCATTCAAAATCAAATAAACTGGTAGGTCAAGGGGGTACTGCTGTAGGGAAAGTGTTTTCAAAATGTAATTGGTGTAAATGTCAGTCCTCCTCATTCACATTGGAACCATCACCAGAATTACCAGAGGAAGTAAATTTGCCAGAAATCGACAATCCAGGTTCAAATTACGTAAAAAATAATTTGTTGAAAGAAAAACCAGAAAATAATATGGAGGGATGAAGACCAAAAAAAAGTTGTTGATAATCCTACTCAATATATACACATTTATTTTTTTATGATGATGCATTATAGTCAATTAGTTAAGGAAGGCGTAGGAGGATTGAATAAAGGTCAATGGATAAGAGTGGCAACCAACGCACTTCATCCCCCACTAACTTCCTTTGCTTATTACGAGAACACGCGTTATAATTTTATGCACTTGCCAATTACAGTTTACAGCCTAAAAAGATTGAGCATGAATGTTTAGTTACATAATTTTTTTCACATACGTACTCGTACCTTTTACTCTTTTTGTAAAATCTACTATTTAGTCCATGTGCATACATGTACAAAAAAATTTTGTATAAATTATCATTATGAATTATTATGCTCAAAGTCAATGAAGGACTTTGCAAGAAAAAAAAAGTTTCTTAAAATTAGATTCTAGTTATCTCGTATTATTAGTATCTAGTTAATTTTTGTCAAGGAAAGAATATTACATTTTATTCAGTAACAATTACAGTGAAAAATGATCACATGAAAATTTACACTGAATTTATTCTTCCTCTAAAAATTAGATGATGGTGGTGACAAAGTTCTGAGGGTTTTAAAGATTGACTTGAGGTTAAAAGAAAACGGATTAGAACATCGGACGGATAAATATGACCTCATGATACGGGACACAAATCCTCATTTGGTGATAAGAAGAGGCCAAGAATTTCATGTTGACATTACCTTCAATCGCCCATTCCTCAAGGACTCTGATGGCATCTCATTCCTTTTCTCCGTCGCAGGTTCATTTACATTGTTATAATTTATAGTAACATTGCTCACCTAACCATAATGCTGAGAATAATTAAATTATGTAATATAAGGAATATAAGGAAATATTCAATTTTTTTTGGTTACAACAACAACAAAAAACAACAACCCCCACATGACACTCAATTATTCAAATTGAATGTTTATAAAATTTTGACAGATGGAAAATCAAGCTTGAGTCATAATACATTAGTCGTTGTTCCACTCACGAGTAAACGAACTTCTTATGAAAGTGCTCATGAATGGTTGGCATATATTGACCAAATCAATGACAAAACTCTCACTGTCCAAGTTAGTCATCATTTTTATCTGTTTTTTTTAACAAATAAAAATTTTGTACTACAGAGTTGTAGAAATAATGTTTATGCAATGATTTTTATAGTTAAGATCCTCGTCCAAATGTTCCGTGGGGAAATGGAAATTGGCTGTAGATACAAAGCTAAAGAGTAATCCCTCAGCACGGAGCTACACTTTTCCAAATTCAATTTATATTCTTTTTAATCCATGGAATGCAGGTAGAAAAACAAATTTGAATCTCATTATTCATTACAAATTTGATAGACTTTTTAAATTGTATGGTACACATTAATTGTAGAGGACGAAGTGTTCCTAGCAGGGGAAGAAGCAAGAGTTGAGTATGTTTTGGAAGACACTGGATTAATATGGAGAGGAAGTCACAATAGACTTAGACCCACACCCTGGGCCTATTCACAATTTGAGCAAAATGTTCTGGATTGTGCCCTCAACCTTTTAAGTAAAAATTTAAGTCCATCAGCAAGGGCAAGTAGTATAAAGGTCAGTCGAGCTCTCTCTGCTTTGGTCAATTCTCCAGATGATGGGGGAGTTGTTGAGGGGAATTGGACAGGTGAGTCATGTACATTATGTTTATAGTTATAGTACCAAGACTTTGAGTTTAAATATTTTTTAAATGGCATTTAACTAGATGACTTTAGTGGTGGAGTGGCTCCCAGTAAATGGAGTGGTAGTGCCAAAATTTTACAGGAATACTATGAGAAAAAGAAACCCGTCAAGTATGGACAGTGTTGGGTTTTTGCTGGAGTTCTTGCTTCCAGTATGTACATACATGCTCACAAAAAAACAAAGTAAACTGTACATTTTCATTATCTCTAATTATTCTGAGACATTCATTATAGTTGGCAGAACTCTGGGTATCCCAATTCGACCCGTGACTAATTTCTCATCAGCCCATGTACATACATTAACAAATAGAAGAAAAATTTACATAATTTTTTATAAAAATAAAATTTAAAAATTAATATAAATACACTTTAATGTAGGACACTCAAAGTTCATTGACGGTCGACTACTTTGTTGACGAGAATGGGAAGCCAGTAGATTCTATGAATACAGACTCCATTTGGTACAGATAAAAAATATACTTTGAGACATTACATTCAGATTGTGTAAAATCACTAAAATTGATAATTTTTCAAAACTACAGGAATTTTCATGTATGGTGTGAAGTTTGGATGAGAAGGGAAGATTTGGGGGATGAAAGATACTGGGGTTGGCAAGCTATAGACTCGACACCACAAGAATTAAGTGATGGAGCTTATAGGTAAACGATCGGTCCTAAATAAACTTTTGAAACGGATATTCATCCATTTTCGATTTTTGATAAATATATTCTGTGTTCTAGACTTGGTCCCGCATCCGTAGAAGCCTGTCGAAGAGGAGAAATAAAGAGACACTACGATGTTGACTTTCTTTTCAGTGAAGGTAAATTAAAGTCAATGCAATTTATTAACCTCCTAGTGATCCTCCTGCTAATAAGAATAGCAATATTATGACTATATTCCTTGAGTGTGCTCAAATTAAAATCAGTGACTAATAATCGTACTAAATTAAAAATTATTGCTAGTTGTGCCAATAATAATTTCACTAATTCATTTTGACTTTTAGAAGCAAAAATATTTTATTATGGAATTTTCTCTGTAGTTAATGCAGACAAAGTTTATTGGCGATATTTTGGAGAGTCTCAGCCCTTGAAGCTTCTCACTAAAAAACCAGATCGACAAGCGTAATGATTCATTTTTTAAAAATTAAATGAATAATTTTTGAGAATAAATTTATTTTCAGTGTGGGCTTGAACATCAGTACAAAAGCTATTGGAAAATTCGATCGAGAAGATATCACTTTCAGCTACAAGTATCCCGAGAGTAATTACTCCAAATAATTCAAATTAAAAATTTTAAATTAAAATACTTTATTGTACAAATTAAATAATACAGTTCAGAATGAAATATATTTCAGTACTTTAAAAAATTGCTTAACTTAAACTTTCTCTTTTACAGAGTCAGCAGAAGAAAGAGACGCCATGCTCCGGGCATTGAAACAAAGTGAAAGTTCTTACAGTCGTTATTACTTAAATGAAGAATTCAGTGATGTTCGTTTTGACTTTCATCTTATTGATGATATAATCATTGGATCTCCATTCAGGTAAAGACAACAATATCAAAATTACTTTAAGGTAATTGTGCTCAAATAAACAAAAATTACTTTTTCTACTCATAGAGTATTGCTAGTTATTGAAAATGTGAGTAAAACTGAAGAGTACGATGTCAAGGGATTTCTTAGAATTGACACAATGCTGTACACTGGAAAACTAAAGGATTTAGTCATCAAACAAAAATTTGAGCTCAAAATACCACCAAACTCACGTAATATTACGAATCATAATTAATTTATGATGTCAAATTTTTCAGATTCTTTATTCATAAAGTTGTAGTTTTTCTGAAAATATGCATTTTAATTTTTAGAGGAACAAACGGTCTTGGAGGTCACTTATGATGACTATGCAAGATTACTTACTGATGAGGGTGCCTTTAATATTGCGTGTCTTGCCAAAGTTGATCAAACCGATTTTGAGTATTTTGCACAGGTAGAATTGTACAAAAATTTTCTTGCTACCATGAAATAAATATGTGGATTAGGTCATATACTTAGTAGTAGTCTCACTTAAGGAATAATAAATACTTTTAATCACACAGGATGATTTCCGTGTAAGAAAACCAGACATTAAATTTAAATTGCCCAATGACGATGAAATATTTGTTGGTGAAACATTCCAAGGGAAAGTGATGCTCAAAAATCCATTGCCCATTCCCCTCACAAAATGTCAATTTCTTATTGATGCACCAGGACTTGGAATTCCAATAAGAATACGACTAAAAGAGTAAGTGTACCAAATAAATAAATAAAAAAGTTTATTCTAATTATTTAAAAAATTAAATTAATCATTTTCCAGATCCGTGAAAGCTGGAGAAGTCGCATTAGGCAGCTTTGAATTGACACCCCGTGTAGCTGGTGACAAAACCATTACAGCTAAATTTAATTCAAAAGAATTACAAGATGTTGATGGATTTGTCTCGTTAAGTGTTAATTATTCCAATGAAATTGCACGCTAATTTTTATGCTAATATGTAAACAATACTAAATTAATAATATGTAATAATTATTGTTTTCGTTTGAACTCTGTAAGATATATGTAGTTAGTTACATTTATGAATTTATGATAGTTATTTTCTCAGAGTTTGAAGGAAAATTCTCGCTTTGAACAAATAAAAAAAAAGTTCTCTCGCATGACCTTTTTCACTAACAAAAAGTACAGAAAACTGTTTTCTCTCTCTTGTACACCCATTTTATGAATGGATGACATGACAATAATTCGTCAATGATAATTTATTCAGCACTTTTTGATCAGACTAATTTCATATCGTTTTCTTGTCTATCAACGAACAACAATAACACAATAAATCAGTATCTTTGTGTATATTTAGTAGATTGAAGTTTATTGGGGGTCGCATGTTTTCCACAAATCCAACGTAATTGTGGGATGGCATTAGTATTAGTTATCTTAGTGATGCTCAGATGTTGACATTGACATGCATAAGCTCGACTTCCTTGTTTCTTGTGTAATTTCTTTTCAATTTTGTCAAAGTCTGGCATATTGTTTCGAAGGAATAAATAGTCTGTAAATATAATCAAAATATATTTTGTCTAAAAAATTGTCTTGCCTATAGTTATTGAATGTGCTTTTATTTTGTGACAGGTTAGTTATTGTATAATGTGTGTACCTGTACTTGGATCCCAAGCGTAGTTATCAAAATGTGATACATTAAAATCGCAGCGTATGCATTTCAATTGATCGCATGGTCTACACAAAGACAACAATTAATACTCCTGATGACATAGTAGTCAAATTGAGATAAAAAAATAAGAATTTTATATTCCAGTTCAAATTACAAAAAAAAGAACTCACTTTTCAAATCCTACTTCTGAATATCCCATAACTTCATAACTGCCTGCCAAATACACGGGAAAACATTTGATTTCTCTCTTTTCTCCTTCATCTTCCTTCACTTCTGGTCTCGCCCAAGATTTATTATTTTGCTTTCCAAATGGATTATTATCCTCAAATTTGAAGTCCCTAAGTCAAACAAAAAATTAAACTAAATTGTAGTTGTACAATCTTCCTAACCCTGGACATATTATATAACATTAATAAATTAAATTGATGTTTATTTACCTGAGTAATTCTTCAACTTCTTCCCAATTTGTGTCTGTCTTGACATTACACAAACAATCTTTAGCTACTGTTGCAGGGGTTTTAGTTTTGACAACCAAATTATTTTTTCCACCTTCCTTCATATACTTTTTCTCTACTTGATCTAATAATGTCTCAATGTCTTCTGCTAAGGCCGATTCAGTCATCTTTTAAAGATGGATCCCAAAGGTAAGTTTATCAGTCCAAGTTTAATGATGATTAACCTTTCCATAAAATAACACTTTTTTCCCCTGTTTCTCCAGATGAGAGACCTAGACTTGTGTGGTATCGATTGTTCCACATATAATCAACCCACTAAACTGCCTCCGACAGGTGTACATTAGCCGTAGTGAAAACAAAAGGTCTGTTGAGACTTTGTATCAATGGTAACGGAAACATGTGACTTGACTATTAGCCCACATACCTAATCTACCAAGCACTCAATTATTGTCTATTATGTGTTACATAATTTATGCATGACTATAAATGGAATGCTATTGAAAAATGTTTGAGAAAGACAAAAAAGGATTTATTCTCCTGTGACAACTTTTGTTGTTTTTATTTGTTTGTTTCAGGTATATATTATAGACACAGGAATTAAAGTCATTTATATAATGGCCAATTAAATCTGTAATCTGAAAGTTCCAGATTCATAGGTTACTTTTTGTTGTTTAAACTTTTTTCTTGTAATCTTACAACTAACGACATGACTATATGAGTGTTTTTGAAATCCTTGTTTTACACTACAGAGTTTATCATAAAATTAACGTACAACATTAAATTACTTAGATGCAGCCACCAAGGCTTCCGCTACTTCCACGGCAATCAGGGCCTCTGCTTTTTCTTTTTCATTGGTTGCTTTCGATAATTCATTTTGTGCTGCACTTAATTCACTTTGGGCTGCAGATGAATCAATTGATTCCACTGGAACGGCTTCTTCTGCCAAAACTTGCACTATAAATAATTTCACAAAAAAATTAATAACACTCTCACTCTGGTCAAAAAAAAATTTGTTCCATCGAAAATGCATACGAGGAGAAACTTAGGAGAAACTCTAAAATTTTATCCTATTGTGTAACTACTTTCTTCAAAATTTTCAAAATTTAAATTGTAAATATTTCATCTGAGCAAAAATAATGCCAAGGGTTTTTTTTAAAAAAGAAATTTTTGAACATGTACCTGATGAATCTTCATTGACGGTTACTGAGCCAGATGAAACAAAAAATTTTTTAGCATCTCCATTTTGTTCATATACGGTAACGACTCCAGGTTTTAAAACGGCAAGAGTTGGGACGTGATTCGGTAAAATACCGAAAGCACCGGAGAATGATGGTACATCAACTTGTTTAATATTTGCGTTATTATAATAAACCTGTGAATAACATACAATGAATATTTTCCCTTCAGTTTTCTACACCAAAAATATTTTATTCCTACATTTATATTTTTATAAAATATTTACCTGATACGGTGCGGCGAATGTAAATGCCATTTCGTTAGCCCCGGCGGCATAAAATCTTCTGAAATATGCTAATGCTGCTGGACTTCTCACTCCAACACGGCTCAAAGTCGCAAGCATGATTAAATGATTCTTGATCAAATTTTAACCTTAAATTTAACCAAAAATTAAAAAAGTTCCAACACTTTTTTTTGTCAGCCCAAAATCTAAATTTTCGAGGGTTTGGATGATTTTTTAGTGGGAATGTTTAAATTGGAGCGCAGGGGATAGGCTCTCTATGCGACAAACTCTTTGTGGTAAGTGCTCACTTTTGTACCATCAGTGTATGCTGTGAGAATAAATTTATGCAGTACAACAAGACAATATAGTTTTTATATATAGTTCTTTTAATTTGCAAGGCCCACACGTAATTTATTGAATTTAGAGGCACTTTTAAAATTAAATCACAGTGCGTAATAAACAATTCAGGTATAGTATAATTTCCGCGGTGAAACTACCACAGATTCTCCAACACCACGTTCTTAAATCCATTTTTCCGTACCTCCCAATAATTACCTACAGAAAAATTAAAAGTCCAATGAAATTTCTAGTTGAATTAAAATGTTGGGTTTTAATTCATTTTTTTAAGTTTACTAATTTACCTAGGAACTCCCACTGCTCGTCACCAGCGCGGCTATTATTTTTCATCTTACTGTAATAAATTCAATGATGTATGAAATGTTAATAAATTGCCAACCAAGATTGATAGCTTCATGGAATGGAAACATGTTAGACTTACTTAAACCACATTGGTTGAAAAGGATTATTCTCTTCTTCCCTTTTCTTTCTTCTATCTCGTTGTTTTTGTTCAACTGTCATTTTTAATGCTTCTGCATCCGCCAAGTTGCCTTCTTCTAATAGACGTTGGTCTGGTCTAAATCTGTTTTAATTTTAGGAAAATAAATTTGAGCATTAGACCAGAGTAAAAAAGGCATTGCAAGGTCAAACACATAAATTGAACAAATTTCTTACAATCATACATATTTAATATGTTTAATTGAATATTGAAAAGTATTTTTACCTTGTGTCAGTTATAGGTAGTTTATTACCTGTTGAACATACAAGAAAAAAAAAGATTGATTCATACAACATAATCTATAAAAAGTTGAAGATAAATGATCAATCTAAATTTAATTCTAAACTCACTTAATGAAGGTGACAACTCATTCAACTCAATAGCCAGCCTTGTAAATCCATAAAATCTAGAAGAATCCTCAGGCATTGTTCCTGTATTTTGATAAACCACAGAAAAAAAACATTATCATGGGTCATTAAAATCTTCAAGTGTTTATTATTTATGAGCGTAGTAAGTACACTACAAATACAAACTCGAAATTAAACGGGATTATCATATGAATTGTATTATGAATAGTAAAAAAATTAATGTGTATGTTTTAATAATAGTTGAATTCTTGTAGATAAAATTTTACACGTACCCATTCTCCATATACATTTAGCAGACGGAGGTTGACCTACATAGAAAGCTTCATTCCAATGGCCATAAAGATTACGAAGCGTCACTCCTTCTGCATTCACAATTGTGCCAAAAACTTCGTGCTTTCTACTCGACCAGTACGACACCTAAAAAAATGAACAATTGCACCTCATTAATTAAGTGCTACCACAAAGTGAGAGGAGGAGAGAAAAATAATTCCTTACCTTTACAAACGTAAGATTACATGTAAGCCCTCCAGCATGTGTAATAATAGAAACTTCACCATATAGATCCACCCATCGATTAGGAGGTGAAAATAAATTATGGACACAAGTAGTAGCCTTGTTGTAAGAATAGTGTTCACCCCACTAGCAAAAAAATATCAACAATTCATAACTAATCCATGAAAATTAGTTATCAATAAATTAACCCAAACATAGGGGAATCAATGGCTTCTTGTACTTACTTTAGGAAATACTATATGCACCTCTCCCAAAGGTTGAATCTCCATAGATTTCCCCCAAAATTTTGTTTTTAGCTGGGTTTCTTCCCAAAATTGCCATGCTATAGAGAAAATACAAGATGGGTTTACATAATGACAACATAAACACCTTACACATGCATGTATATTTCAATTTCTATCAAGATTAATTTTACCTCTGCCATCAGCATGACAAACTGACACCGGTGGATGATGGCTAACCTAAAAAGAAAATATTTGTTTATATACAGATTCCAATACAGGAAATTAAACTGACAATTTTTCACATATGTGAATCTTACTTGTTCTGCAACAAATCGAAATCCCTTATCTTCCCGAACACACTCAAATGTCTCCCCCAGTAATGGATTAAACGGTTTATGTGTTCTGAAGAAAGAGGAGGCATAGCCGGAAACAGCAAAAGCAGCAATGATAGCTAATCTTTCTACAGGGTCACTCTCCTTACCTGAAATAATTACAAATATGTTTGTTTATATTCTTGAATTCACGTATACAAATGATAGACAATTGTTATGCAAACAATGAGGGACTTACTTGCAGAATCTAATAGTTCACAATACTCCAATTCTATCAAAGAGAAACAAAATAACATTTTTCAAAACATTGTACATTAACTGTTTTTAAAATAACTTGACAATCAAGACAAGGTAGTAAATAGTAAATGCACTACTAAATTAAAATTACCTTCACACATTCGTTGTAATACACCTAGCGGTTCATTCAATGTGACTGGCATTGCTGTAAAAAATTAAAAATAATTTACACTTGTATTCTAGTCTTATACCATTATTGTACCATACAAAGATAAATAAAAAATTTTGTCTCTTACAAATTTTAGATAAATCCTTTCCTATGTTCTTCCGTAGTATTCCCCATAAAGAAGGAGCTTCAGTTCCACTGAAAAAGATGAGAAAAGAAACATAAACTTAAACCCCAAATTTAAGCCTCTAACAAGTGAACAAACTATTACAATTAATAAAACTACCTTGGGGCAGGACATGGCAATATTGTACGGCGACCTTCTCGTAAGAGCGGCTCTGGAAATTTGATGTTTAAATTACTACTACTACTATTCAGCACAACACTAGTTTCCAAGTGGGTGTGTTCTACGAAAAAAACAAACAAAATCGAACGTGCAATTAATGGAAAAAAGTGCACCACGCAGTAAATAATAAATTCAGTGTTATGTGAGTGCAAAATAATACTATCTTTTTTTTTGGTAGTAAAGATTTTCAAACAATCAAATTTAATGTGCTACAAAAATGTATTATCATTATTATTTCTTAATCATATAAAATATGATTGATACTTAATATTATGGTAGCGTTTTTTTTAGTTTATAACAAAGATAAAAAAGAGATTCACAAAAAAAAGATTCAATAGTGGTACGATATGTGTTAAAGAGTATTCAAGTTAAATGATCATATATACCAAATTTTGATGGCTCAGAATTTTCACTATTTAATGAGTCCGCTTCCCCTTCCCCTTCCGAAGAAAAGCTTTCTTCATCAGAAGAAGTTCTGTCTTCATCTTTATTTGTTTCCATTGCATCATAGTACTCTGAGTTACTCATGGAACTACTGTATGACTTGATCTAAAAAACGTCATTTTACATCAAAATAAAAATATATATAAGTGGACATAAGTACATTCATAGTTTGAAAGTTGTGAAAAACTTTTAAATTTGTGTAATTTGTTTTCAAAGCATACTATTTCACTTCATTCTATTGAGAGAGACTTTACCACTCCCAACATATTTGCAGTATGTACAGATAGTTAACGTAGTTTAGTTGTCAAATATATGTAACATACCGTATCGCTAGTTTGAGCACTGTAGGTTAGTTCTAGGGATGCCTCTCTATGAATTCTTGTGAGTCTAGATTTGAGTTCGGCATTCTGTTGTAGTGCCTGATTGAGTGCGTGCCGTAGAGTGGCTGCACCTCCTTCAACTTCCGAACGAGCATTGATTCCGGTTCCAACAGAACGAACAATCCCACGAAGACTGACTACAACTGTACAAGTAGTAGTAGAATCCATGATCAAAAAAAAGAAAAGAGAGAGCAAAAGTTATACATTTAGACCAAACAACTAAATCACAATTTTCAGTCTCATAAAACACAACAACTTTTGGAGAAATTGTCATGAATTGGATTCTAGAAAACTTTCCCCTTAGTACAAGTTGTCAAAACTTTTTAAAGCTACATACTTACATACTATGGTACATGTATAATATGGTTGGTATAAGGTTACTACAGTAAGAAAATTGTTTTTTACTTTTTCCTTTGGTTTATGCATCTAATAAAATATACATGTGTATGTTATATGGCTACCCAAGGATGAGAAACGCCAAACTACTTGGCATCTCCAATCTCGGAGTATCTCTTTCCCTCTGAATTCACTCAACACAAACTCTCTCCTACACTGTTCTATAATATCTCTCACTTTCGGTTTTTTTTGATATTTTTCTGTACGAAGACTCCCGTAACACTAAATGTAATAAATTGTGAGGAAACGAGAAAAGTTCATCTACACTTATTAACTAATGTCTTTTTTGTACATGATAACTTTTGTGTAAAAAAGAGCACCTTATATAAACACTTTTACATGCTGCTCTGCAAATAATCAACTAGAGAGAGAGAGTTGTTTATTAGAGCTTTCTTTGCAGCTGTTCAAAATAGCATCTAACATCATGTAACCTAAAGTATTGCATCCAATTAAAAAGTCTGGATGGTTTACAACTTTTTTTTCCCCTTGTAAAACCTTTCCAGTTGAATTCCACTCGTATGTGTGGTTACTAGCTACTTTAGTATAAGAAATTGCTCTGTTATAGAAGATTCTCTGATCTAAATGAGAACACTGTTTTTTTAGTAGCTCCACTAATTTCTCTTTTCTATATTATAGAATGAATTTCATGACAAAACAAAAGAGCAAATTTTCTTGATGAGTAAACTGGTGACGTGGGTAGAGTTACCACTCAATGTTGAAATAGTCTAATAATAATAACAAAAAACAAGAAATAAATTGAGTAGTTAGTCTATATTAAAAAAGTGATTTCCACCCGTGAAAAAGACTTGTACAGCATGTACTCCTATTGATTCAGTTAATAATAAATATGCTATAAAATTTTGATTGAAAACTTGTGGCCTATTGTTCTTCAAGTTGAGAACATGTACATAATGAATACTTGGTAAATAAATACTTGGTAAAAATACTAACAAGCTACACCTGCAAGCTTTTCTTCTCCTCCCACACACATGTGTCCATTTCATGTACACTTTTTTTCCGTATCCCCCATCATGTTAATAATTAATTATTATCATTAAATTATGTTTATAATTTGGGAAAAGATCAATCAATTGAAAAGATTGTGTTTACCTTCTTTAGCTAAAACTAGAAAATCTCTCAATTTGTTATCTTCATCTTTTTTTGGCTGTGGAATGGTTTCTAAGATGCCCTCCAAGTGTGACAAATCCTTCTACAATTTTCATGAAAAATAAAATGTTTATTTTTTAAAATTAATTATTTAATTAATTAGTTTGTAGTGTAAAGAATAAAGTATCATTTTTTACCTCAACAAGACTAATTTCTTTTTCAACGTTTTTACTTTCTCCAGATTGACCGATAGGTGAAAGAGGTGATGATACTTCTCCAGCTGGGGAGGACGGTTCTTTGAACGACAGGATATGTTGTCTGTACAATCGATGTTGTTTCAATTGTTCCAACCATTCCATGTAAACTTCTTTTGGCTTGATCTACATAACGGATGATGAAAAAAATGAGAAGCTTAATTATCACATTTCTTCAATACAAAAAATCATCCACAGCCCACTACTGACAAAACAACTGACTGACATTATCAAAATGATGAAAAAAAATGTGCTAACAAGTTCACACATTTATTGAATGGCAAATACTGTCAGTCAATTTTTAAATGTACATTATTATGGTAATTATAATATACATGAATATGCTTAATTAAGGGCTTTCATGGTCACCTTTAAATGATAAATACAGTCTTCTGCATCAATGTCAATTCTGCCATCCCGAGGCTGTCAAAAAAACATCACAAAAAACGAACCTTATTTTACTTTAGCCATCACAACAACAATTCAAAATCATTTGTATACGCATATTTGGATTTGAGAACCCCAAGGAGCTTGAAAATTCTTTGTAGTAACATATTCCAGAAAATTCCATATAAAGTGTACAAATATCTTAAGTAAACAAAAGTCAGACAGACGATGTACACACTGACCTTTGTTGTGATCACAGATAGCCCAGCATCAAGTGATCCATGGATCTTTCCACGAGCACAGTCCCATCCGCTCTTTCCATAGACTATTATCCCTTTATCTAACATAAAGTACCTCTGCAAAGAAAAATAATCAAAAACAAATTAAAACACTTTAGTTCAATGAGGGTTTCATCATTCAAGGCCCGACATGCTTTATTCTTTCGCCAATGGCGAATCGTCATGTAACTCAACTAACTTAACCAGCTAACTACAATACTGCATTTTGAGATGACATGGCAATTGCGTAACCATGGATGCATCCGGTCTCTATAATATTAATATTCAGGATGTATGTTGTATGTGAATGACCAAAAGTCATAATTTCACAGAAAGTACTAAATTATGTGTAATGTGCATTATGCATAATATGCAATCATATTTATATTGTGGAGCGATTAGTGCAATTCTGATGTGGTGCAAAAGTCTACTGATCTTGGGGAGATTTAAAAGAAAATTATTCAAGGTGCAAAACATTCTTAGTGAATTCCAGGTCAAGTAAAGTATTTCTTTTTACGGTACAGCTCAATGTCAATTACCGTCCAATTTGGAATACGGTTTAAAATTGTTGTCGTCGTATAAAAATTACATCCAATCAAGATTCATGATAAAAACCTTGTTCTGCGTACTCCTGACCCTGATACCCTCAATATTTTAAGGTCTGGATACCCTACATTCTTGTTCTTTTACTATTATAGTCTATACAAGTTATATATAAATAGTACCATTCAAGTCAAGTCAGTAGTTCAAAATCAAAAATTGTAAAGGGCAACAGAAAGAAAGTTAAAATGGGTCACCAGACCTCTTTTGTATGAGTATAAGTTGACAAAATGGAAAATCTATAATCTGGACCACAAAATCTAGAGATGCAGTACATATATCATTGAAACACATGTATCTTGTGTTTTTTATGAAAACTGACATGTAGCAAAAAACTTTTTCTTCTTTTTTTTGTACTGACAAGGGAAACAGAGTGCGTCATTTGAGAGAGAGAGAGAGAACATTATTGGAAACAATGGAATAGCATACCTTGTGATATCCTTTTAAAGGCCATTTTCTTTTCTTGAGTACAAATCCTTCAAACTTTTTCGGAATTCTGTCATAAGTTTGCCCGTCTTTGAGCCCTTCAAGAATTTCCCAGTCATTTCTGGACCGCTTTTTTCCTCTGCCCCTTGGGGGTGGTTTTGGTGCTTCTGAAGCCGCCGTTGTTGCCGTCGGGACGTTGTTATCTGAACTCTCACAGCTCGCCTCCTTCAAATGAGATGATAAATTTAGTTTTGGTGAGATTTCACTACCGGACATTTCTCTTTTGTATAGTAAGTATGTAATATTAAATGTCAGGATTCAAAGGTAATAATATGCTGGAGTAACACAAAATTAATATTAAAGTAATACAATAGAGGATTAAAATTCTCTTGTGCTAGGCTGCTTTTTGACATATAACTTGAAGCATGGACTCGAAGTGGAAATTCCAAAATAGTCATATTATAGGTTGAGAAAGCATCCATTAATAAACAATAATCATAAAATGTAATGGAAAATACTACCAATGTTCACAAAGTTTTGAGACAACTCAAGTTCAGGAAAATTCAACAAAATGAGACTCATAAATAACTAATGTCATGACACTAGTTGGAGTGTCCCAGTTATTAGACTAGATTATCAAAAAAAAAAAATCTAAACGAATTTTTTGACATACTACACTACTGGGTCTATGATACTCCAAAGGATAGATAAATATTTTCTATATTTGATACTGTCAATCGAACAATCCATCTAAAATTATATATCCTAGTAAAATATTTAGGTTTATGGTTATGACTATAACGCTCTTTCATTGTAAAGTGTCTTTTGTTCTGAACATGAAGTACTAATGAAGTACAGACAAGCGAGTTAAAAAAATCGTATTTCAAAACCAAAACAATTCTGATTCTAATAAATAATACATGTGTGGATTAAGTATTTGTAAGTAAGTAATATTATAACTATCACCAAATTGTATAATCGTCTGCATGATTAATAGGTAAATGAATAGTCATGTATCCCAGGTATATTGACACATTAAATGATTTTTACAATTTTTGTAAGTATTTTAATTGTATTAAAAAGTATTTGGTTCTTTTGGTCATTAAAATAGAAACCAGAGTCAGGCACTGTTTTTTTCATGAAAATATTATAAAAAAAGTATTATTTTCGGAACAGGAAATGAAGCACAAACAAACAGAAAAAACAATAACCTTTTGAAGGATATAATTAAATAATTTATCTCCATTCCGTTCACCTGAATTGAAAATTTTATGGGATTTACCAACAACACTTTTGTTCTGTTCCCATTCCGATTCTTTTTGGTTTTGATAATAATTTTTTTGTTTGAATTGATGTCTTCAAGGAGAAGTTGGAGGATCGAGACGATGTGATGTTAATTTGTTGGCAAATACTATGCTTTTCTATTATTATTAGTACAATATTTTATCATTCGAGAACAAAAAATGTTTAATTGTTTTAAAAATAATATTATTATACTTTTGAATATCGTTTCAATCACTATTAAATAATTAAATCTTTTGACTTTACATAACCATGTACTTCTTTAAACATAATTAGTAATTTGACGAACCATTACTTGTGAACAGAAGTTAAGTAATAACTTGGTATGAAAAACCCTAAATATAGTAAAAATACACAACATATAAAGTGTCTCTAAGTTAATTTAACAATGACCCATTGTAAAAAATAAATTTCGATGAAGGTCAACAAATTTATTTTAGCACAAGAACATGTAGGAAGAGGACTTAATGTAATAACAATAATTAATCGAACGAAGTAAATTTTTAACAATGCAAGAAACTAAAATAAAATAAAAAGTCACTCACCGTGTCCGATTCATGGTGTTTAATTGAGCTCATACTCTTGTTTAAATTTTTCTCTTGAACAATTTATTTTTGGAGTCTGTCTTAACCTCTAACCTATTATTTTTGGTAGCTGTCGCAACGGAAAAGTTGTTGTTGTTGAAGAATGGCTTATAATATTAAATACTTGACCCTGACCAGCAGGAGAAAAAAAAATCACAGCAGTAATAACAGAGTCCATGGACTACAAGTTGAACATTATTTTTGTGTTAAATATAATATTTTTGGGTTTGTTCGTGTTAAAAAAAGGACAAAAAAAAACTTAACAAAAAAATAACGTGAATAAAATGTTACAAATTAAATTTAAGTTTTCTGCAGAAGGAGATGGGAAAACCTCTGCCTGCAATGCAGCATTTCCGAGACTGAAGTCAAACAGTTTGACTCAAACTCGTAGCAAGTCTATAGCATGTTATAAACATGCAGGAACCAAGTATAAAAATGCTCTATGTAGAACTTGTGTCTATATGAACCACATCCTTGGTACTTAATTGCCATTACTAAAATGCAACTCTCTTTATAACAGCCTCCAGCAAAACTTGTCAAAGTCCGTTGATCAACATTGCAAAATCATTTCTATTATTTTTCTAAAACTATTCAATCCTATGAATTACTTAATATAACAAGGGTATAAATACTACTTTACATTATATGTACATCATGCTTTTCCATATTTTTTGTTATATTTAATTAAACCCATATTTCCTATTTGTCTATTTACTCTATTTAAAAAAATGCTTTAACTATACTTATGTTGTTAATATGTGTATGTAATTAATTCACTTTCCATTTAAAATTTTAAAATTAGAATTTCTATTGTAAAAGAGGGGAATGTAAGTTATAGTGAAATTTATTCCCACTTTAGTTCATGTCATAATTTATGATAAATTAGGATGTACAATCAAAAAAAAAGTATGACCAAGGTCTTGTGATTCAAAATGTACAAAATGACACATAATAAAAATTATTATTTTTTGTTCAACTTGAGAGTCAAAAAAGATATGAGAGCTTTAATTAGACTGAATTTTTATACAATAAAAGTCAAAAGGGGGGGATTGCATGTGACTTTTCACACACACACTCTCTCTCCCCTACTTTTGTACATGTCATGTATAGTGTTGACTGTGCTACCAATTTAAGTTAGTTACATAAATGTGCTCACGTTGAATGAACTCTGACTATGTGGAGCTATTATAGCACTTGAGGACCTCAAGTTGAGGTATCAAAAAAAAAACAGAGTTGTTGTTCACTTATGTGAATTTTTCATTCGTAATATGTCATATGCTTTGTATTTTGTATATTCATTATGTAGTGTAAAGTATACTCATGATTTTCCTGTTGCATGGAAAGTCGCAGGTAAAAAACAGTTGAATTATTTACAAGTTTTGCTCTATACTGTGTAATGTCTTTTAACATATGAAAAACGTGAATGAGATGGTGTCTGTAGACTGTAATGAAACAACTACATAATATTTTTCTATGTACAAAAGATATGACAGAGGTTACAACTTTGGAGAATACATCATCATCAACTAACTTGAATGATAAAACGATGAAAATTATGTATACAATATACATTCAGACACCGTCACCCTAATGTCCCATACTTAATGTTATGTACATAGTTACTATTTGATGGTGTATTTTGTACCATTGTAGACTCTTGTAGAATTTTCTAGTTTCGATGTGTAGAAAATGTGCAACTTTTTTTTCTCTCTTCTCTCCATTACATATATCTATACTGTAGCACAGTCTCATAGTAGATTAATGTACATGTAGATATTTAATATGAAAACATAGAGTCTATGTCATAGACTCAAGGTTTCTAACTAGTTTTTGCAAACATGATTTTCTACTCATATCAATAAATGTGTGTGTGTGTGTACTGTACGTGTTTGTGTTATGTACGCGAACACACCGTTTCGTATTTTATTGTAAATAATATTATACTTGTATTGTAGTTGACTATGAAGTGTACATACAACTGGCTTGATTTTTTTTTCATCAGTTAAATTAATGTGAGTACGTACTGTAGAGTCAAACTCCACAGGTTTTGTTTGTTTCTTTTTTAAAAAAAGATTAAATTAAATTAAAAAAGGCTAAAATGAAATGAACAGCAACCCGTTTTATGGACTCTTCTCTCTTACCGGTTGAATTTTCTCTCTCACCGAGTCCTTGGCTCTTTCGAGTTTAATATATTTCCATGTGTTCTTCTCTCTGTGTGGGTCTCTCGTCCTTCCGTCTGAGATTGTGTGTAGAGGCATTGCCAAAAAATTCAGGGAATTTTTCTTTCTCAACATCTCATGGGCTTTTGACTAATCGTAAGCATCTAGGAGTCTGTATACATAATACAATATATAATTTATATGGTAGGGTACAGATGGAATCTTCTTTTTTTCAAAATGTTTACATCTTCTCCTAGGTTTATAGTCCGGTCTTTTCATTTTGAGAGAGATCAAGTCACTCTTTTTAATATGTACTGTCAACCCAAAACTGTGAAAACCAATCTGGTCTCTTGTGTTTGAATTCCAATAAAAATCTCTCAGTTGAACTCTTTCTTAACTTGTTCACTCATCATAATGATAAAACTCGTTTTCATCTTTTATGTCTGTATTTTTCCCCCTCTGTGTCATTTGGACTTTAATTGTAAGCTTTGCTTTTTTTTACAAAATGAGACATGATTAGGAATCCAATGAATTTAATTTATTGAACTTGACAAGAAATTTTAATTTAATTGTGCAACTTCAGACAAATATTTAACATTGTCATTCATTGTTAGAAACAAGAGAGAAATTTGATACCAGTATTCTAGATTAATTTTGAAAAGTCAGCAACTTAAAAAAGAGTAAAATAAATTTACAATGTAGTTCAAATTCTTTTGTAGTCTTTATCTTAACCAAAATGTATTAAAAATGACAGCTGTAGGGGGTGGCTTCCATTTCACATATATTGTAGGTAAAAAAAGTGTATGGAACTAATGTTTGCCAATAATAAATGGCAAACTGTCAAGAATGTATAGCTGGGTAACCAAAATACCAGAGAACATTATATCTCTTACAAGACACAATTATTTTACCTATTGTATACTTAAACATAAAATTATTCAGCTACAAATTATGATTCTCTCCTGAGAATTTTATTATGTATAGAAATGAAAATGAATCACTTCCAATTAAATGATGATTCAATGTACAACTCTGGTCTTCTGCCTACTCATAATATATGCAGGAGATGGTAAGGGTATCATATTTAAGTTGACCCAGTTCAGATGACCTACGAATGAGTGCCTTTAGAATTACTCATCTAAAATAATTTTTCATTACATTTTAATTTTATTTATTGAACCAATGGGAGAAATCCAGGCAATAAAATCCTATTATACCAGAAAATTAAACTAGTCAGCATAAATTTTTGCAAAATGGCATAATTTTAATAAGATGAATGTTGAAAATTACTCATTCATAAAAGTCAATACTCTTCGGCATCATCCTTCTTGTAACTTTTTTTTATTTTTGCATCTTGTTTCCCTCATTTATCGACTTTGGGTATTTTTAGCTTTTTTGGCAATATAAAATTGTTTCTAACCCCGAAATGTATAGCCCACATGCTTGAAATAACATTTTAATGCAACATTGAGGTGGAGAAAGTTTGACTAATTATGCAGTCATTTATATGATGACACTTAATAAAAAAAAGTAATAAATTTTATATTTATAAATCCCGTACAATAAGTTGAAATGCTTTAGTCAGAATTCATCACATAAAAACGTACATAGTAGTACATATTAATTATATTTTACATGAATATAATTTTTTAATAAGGTTAGTGGAGAGTAGACAGAATAAATAAAAATAAAAATTATTATTATTATTAATTTGGGATGACCCAAAAGAAAATAAAATGATATTAGTGTTGTGTTGTATAGAAAGGGATTTTTTTGACACTGAAAAATATGTAACAGCTCATATCAATCGTCTGACAATGTTCAGTGACTGAGAAACGTGTAATGGATTCCAACTCAGTGCTGAGTAACTGGTAAGGAGATTACATATTCTTAAATAAAATGACGACATAAGATGCAAATATTTTATCTATTCAATAGAATGACAATCATTTAAGTATACATTGTTAAAATTCTGTTCTCTCTTGAACTCTCTCGTACCACACACAAAAGTGTGCGTATTATTTAATAGACTTGCAGCTTCAACCATTTTGAAGAGAAAGAGATCATGCAACTTTGACCACAGACGCTCCTGTCGTTATGCAGTTTGATGTACAAACTTGACTGTTATTGTTTTATGATAATCATTCTGTATGTTAAAGCCGGCGCTGATAGTAACAGATGATGTATATTATAATAATATTTTTGGGTCTCTCTCTCTCTCTGTCCATTCTCCTTGTTTGTTGTCACGGTCAAATTGCTTCAGAGAAGACGACGAGGTGCGGGGTGGTGGTAATGATAATGAATGGGACATGTGGGTCGAGGAATATAATAACACACTCAAATATTACTACACAACTTGTAAATAAAAAAAGAGGGGGTTTTGCAATTTTCGCTGCATCTATCTGTACAACCACAAAAGAAAACGGGTTCTTCATTAGTCATTCATAAGTAGAGTACTGTACAGGTACTTTGGAGCTTTGTCATTTTGAACTCTACACAACACACACACACACCAAAAAAAATTAAATAAATACTCTCTTTTTTAAGTCACATTTTATGAGTTTGACCTGTCGCCATAAATAAATAAATGAGGTTTAATAAAAAAAAATTTGCACTGTACGCGACTCTCTCATAATGTACAATCCTACGCATTAAGTTTAAAAAGAATTTATTTTTTATACTAGTTAACAACCATTATTTATCTAATTAAAAAGAATAAAAACATACATGTATGGTAGTTAACATGGTTCTAATGTGACAACTAATAAAGTTTGATTAAAAAAAGTACCCCTATATCTGTATATTAGTACGTATAGATTGAATTAATACAAAATTTTTGGTTCAGGTCTTATTAGAATTATATAACCCATTTAATTATCGTTATTCTTTTTTATTCACAAGATACAATTATTTTGTGTGGTATTTATGTCAAATTTTTGTAATAAATATAAAAACAAAATTTTAGACTATTTGGCCTTGGAATTATTTATTGTTTTTTTTGTTATTCAGTACTTTTTATTCAGTGAAAACATTGATACAAATTAAAGTTTACAAAATAACATTTGAAATTATACACAATGCCTGTAGTAAATTATATTGACTTTGATAAAATCAAAACACAATGAAAAGGATATTGTTCGGCATCTCACAAATTGTGATATTGACATTGCTTTGAGTCACAACATGAAAAGTTCATCAATTTACTCTCGCCTGTCTTGCTCCTTTGGTTTTGTAGTATGTCACAAGAAATGTAAATAAATATTAACTTGATTTTAATTTGGGAATATTATTTTTTACCGACTTTTGTTAGATATTAAATTGACCTCAAAGTTGTGTTCATTTTTTGGGCGCCTAAATAAACAGAATGAAATGGACAATTATTTTTCAACAAACATGGTCTGGTGGTTTAGTACTCCGAATGGAGTTGACCTACGAGACAGTGCTTTTGAGTAATTAACTCTGTATAAACGTTTCCTTTTTTGAAATTTGGGTATCACAGAAATTTATAAACTAGTATTGAACTTTGATGGTTTGTTTTAGGCTATTCAATAACAAATTAGTGCCCGCTTGAGTATTTCTGTACTTGGGTACCATGGGCCAAAAAGTCGGAGCTCTATGGCGACTCTAATGATGTCCAGTTGTGAGTTTACCCACACGTCAGACAAGACACGAGAAATCACAGTTAGCTGTATACGACTTAGATTTTGGCTATCATGATTTATAATTGATTTAATATCTGTAATCCATGTTCAAGTCCATCAATTTCTCTAATACAATTTATCGTAACTTCAAAAGTCATGTCATTAAATGGGTTACAAAAATAAACAAACGTTCATTAAGCTGGACAAAGTCAATAAAGGTTTAAGGATTAATAACACATAAAAATACTGGAGCTCAGTCACTACCATTCTTTGTTTAACTGTACTCCACATTTTATTTCTGCTGGTATTTGTATTTTAAAAATTATTCAAGATGAATGCCTCACAAAATCTTTGTTGTGGTCTATTGTTTCTTTGTTTTACAAATATTTTGGCATTGAGTGATCCAGTGACTACATTTATAGAAAAAATAATTAAAATTCAAAATTCCTCTTCATTGTGGACACCACCATGTCACATACAATTAATCATAGAATCACTCAAGACTTTAGAAGAATTAGTAAATTTAAATAAACTCCATGAAATTTATCATCCTACATTAGCCACTAGTAATTTCTATCAAAATTACAACGAGACTAAAATAACATCAAGAAGTTGTCGACAAAATGTGACAAAATGTTTTAATTCTCAATATCATCAAAAACACACTTCCAGTTCTCACTACACAATATTTAGTGCTGAAGAATTAAATATATTTAGAATTAAATTATTACTCATTGATCCACATGAAGATGAACACACAAGTACAAATTTAATGTCTGTCATGTCTCATCAAAATATTTACATATTTTTAGCCAAATCTCATCAACTTATTCCAAAAAATTTCCAAACAAATGGATTCATCAAAAGACTACGAGTGGCCATTGGACTTGACATGACAAAAAGGAAAGAAAAAGAACCCATAAAAATATTTGTGGAACATTATGACGAGAATGGTCGAAATTTCATGTGGATTCAAGACAATGATACAATTCTATTTAATTTGATACAAAAATGGAAATTTAATTATATAAATTTGAGACAATTATACATTCGATTCGGAACATTTACTGTGATCCATCATTACATGAATTACACGGGTAGCGATGGGACCCAAAAATCCATGGGGATAGGTTACCACACAGCAAAATGTGCTTCAAAATTTTATAATTTTACTTATGATCTAGAAGCATTTCCAGTCTCAACAATCTCTCTGAACAATGGGTCATGGACGGGGTATGTAGGTCAAGTTGTGTCAGATAAAAAAGATTTGTTCACATTTCATCCACCTCCTTCAGGAACAGAAATTGACACAGATTATTGTACTCATGCCTACCAATCTTCTGTATTATTTTTAATTGGACAACCATCAGCCGTCATCGAATGGACAGCATTTTATGCTCCTTTTGATGGACAAGTCTGGATCTTGATTCTCATTTCAGTTGTCAGTCTCACTCTTCTCCTAACTTTGTTTCAGTACACAAATAATTTCAAGGGTATTAAAAATAAAGTCAACTCAAAACAAATGATTTTACAAGAAAGTGCCCTCATGACCCTTGGTACACTCTTGAGTCAAGGTGTAGGGATATCGGATAGAGTTCGATTGTTAGCTTTAATGTGGATTTGGTCTTGTTTTATAATTAGTAATTTTTACAATTCTGATCTTCTCTCTCTCATCACTATTCCACAACCAGAAAAATTCCCACAGACATTTCAAGAATTATCAACTCGTCAAGATTTTCATGTCACTTTGATATATCAACCAGGCATTTCAATGGATTTATTTTTTCGTCATACAAAAATCCCCGTCTATGTGTCCCTTGAAAATCGTCTAGAAAGAATTCGGGATCCACTGGAATGTGTCACTAAAGTTGTGACAGAAAAAAAGCAAGTTTGTATTGGTTGGAGTTCTCATATGGGACCGTTGGCAGCTAATTCATTGAGTATTAGACAAAATATTAAGTCAGTTAAATTTTCTAATGACATTGCATTTTCTGCTGGGGTTGCCACAGTTGTGCAAAGAAATTCAAAATTACAAGGAGCCATGACAGAAGTCACAGGATGGTTGAGGGATACGGGTCATATTGAGAAATGGAGGGATGATGTCCGAGATTATGTTCAAGATCAGTCTATAAAATCAATTAAGGAAGCAGAAAAAAATAAAACAAAGAATAAAGATCCAGTGACTCAATATTTATTAACTGTTTTGGAAAATGAAATGAATAAATCAATTTCAAAACCATTTTCACTTCAACTCCTTAGAACTCCCTTCATCCTTCTTTTTCTTGGTTTAATTTTTTCAGTCCCCATTTTTATGTATGAAAATCAAGACAAAATTTCACATCTTTCTAAATATTTCAAGAGCACAACTGCAATTTGAGCTATACTTCAATCTTCAATCTCCAACAAAGCAAAAAATTTCATGCCAATTTTAACATTAACCCAAAAGAATTTGGACTTGAACTCGTTGCAATTAATTATATAAAAATAATATTAAAACAGACACGAAAATAATTTTTTTTTCGTTGTCAAAATGGACATGATTAACTAATTGTGGTTGTTGACAAAAAAATTAATTACATGTTCAAAATGACATCATCTCAAAAGTTGTCACAAAGAAGGACACGAAAAAGATTGTTGGTCATTCATCTTTGTCTTAGAAATCCACTGCTGAAATCACTTGGATAGAAAACCTTGTGAGATGATTCTAAGATGTAAAAACACTGTTAAAAATTATTTTTGAAAAAACTAAACATTAACTACAAAATATTTGCGATTATTATATGTAAAATATTAGAATGTTGGAAACTACAATTAAATTCTTTTTTTGTACACGTTCCTCTACATCCACAACATTTGTGTATGGGTACAGGAGTCGCCTCTTTATGATTTAATGCTACAATACCGGCAAACACTATTAAACTTGTCCTTGGTTTCCACTTGGTCAGAAAAAAAGTGTGCTTAATATTAAGTTTGCTTTCAACTTTTCTGTTGTTTTTTTTCTCTCTTTGTTGTTTTGTATTCTTTTTCACAAATGATTATTTTTTGTACATTTATATTCTTACAATATTGTTACTCTGTATAATTCTTGCTGGAGGACAATCGAAAGTTATAAGGGCATTCGTTCAGTTGGAAAAAAACTAGAAATTAAACAATTTTTTGTCTCTATTCATTTTGAACAATCTCTATCCTATTCATTTTGTTTTTTAAAAGAGAGAGAGAGAGAGAGAGAATAAAAACAACAACTCTACCATCCACAATAATGAACCATTCAAAATATCTACCATTAACTTTAGCAAGTTATCTGTAAAGTAGCAAAACGAATGGAATAATTTTTTTTTGTTTAAACAATTAATAAAATAATTTTTTGACCTTTTTACAAGAGTACAATCTTTATTTTAAAAAAATAAAAATCTTTATTCTTAACTGTCTGTGTATGACTAATGATTACGGCATTTATCACTGACTAGTAAAATAAAGTAGAGAATGTAGAGAAAAAATAAAGAATCATTGATTTTAATACAAGAGAGTTTAGTTTTAAAAAAAAGTATAATAATACATGTAATAAATATTGTACAATTAAATTAAATGGAAAGCTTCACCACTTCATATGCAGTCTAGCACTAGACTCCAATTAATTATTTCCAAGTCGTTCACTCTAAAACTCTAACATAATTATGATACTCAATATCACCATCACATATCTGTATAAGTTACCTAGTCACTTACATTATACACATTAAATAGTTATTCAACAACATTATATACACACTAGGCTAAAAACAATATACATGCACATCGTCTATATTACTTTTACATTATGATTGATTTTTTTTGTGTAAACTTACTCTCTATAACAGAGAGTACACGACATCATCTCCCTCATAATATGAGAGTTGAAGTAAGAGTGGCCAAATGACTCTTTGAACTAAAGTAATCGGGTCAACTGCAGCTGTAATGTAAAACAACATTATACAAAAGTAAAAATAGTCAAAATGATATTTAAATTAAATACAATATTATACTCTATATATAATCATTTCAGTGCAAATTACTTGTTTTGTATATACTTTGTAACAACATTATTATTTTTTACTAACAGTCTATCACATTATCACTAAAAGTTTCTCTAGAATATATTCTAAAAAATATATATTATTGAGTCCATATCATAATTTTACTTGTAGTAACTTAAGTATATGTACCATTAAAAAAATGATGATCATTTTATTATTTTAAAACGACTCATTTTTCGTGCACACAATTTTGTTCAAAAAAATAATTACAAGCAAATAAAACTAAAAAAATTGCTGACTTTGACTTGTACAAAGACTTGAAAAAAAAAGTTTTTTAAAATGACATTAAAAAAAAGGATAAGAAAATTGATAAAAGGGGAGAGGGAGAGGGAGTAGAATATGAAGTTAAAAAAGTTGTGAATGAAATTTTTCGCACATGGTCTTGACAGTCTCTCTCTGTCTATTGACTTGTATATCCATATCTAGTAGGTTTTTTTTTGTGATATATATCAAGAAAAGTTAAGTAATAAGTGACCCCTTAGTAAAGACAAAACTAGTAACGCAATTTCTTTAGCAAAAGAGTCAACATTTTTTTTGTCTTTTGTGACTCCTTCCATCGACCAACAGCCTACCTTCATACCCCTCTCTTCTGTACGTTTTGCAATATTATAGAGGTGTGTATATTATGTACAAGAGACTCATCAAGTCTCTCTCTCTCACTCAGCAGAAAATACACCCATGCAAGTAATACATAAGGTGATAGTGTGTGCAAAAGTGCAAATCTGCCCCTCCACAACATATCCTTTGATATAATACCCCTAGTCTCTTGTACAATGGTGTACATGTTACATGCATATGTATAAAAAAGAAGGCTTGAGGAAAAGAATCAAGAGAGACGATGAGAGTGAAATAAATGTTGAATCTTTTTTTTGTGATATGGTTAAAGAATAATGGATAAAGGTAGTGGCAGTGGAGAGGCATGAGACACAAGACACAAACAACAGGTTTTCAAGTGAAAGTACTTATTGATCTCTCAGTTTTTACTCAGTCAGGTACAAGAGTTCTTAAAGGAGACAAAGGTTACATGGCTCGTGCATCTATTTTTTCAAGTGGTTCCTTTCTTCAGGAAATTGTTCTCCCCAATTCCTTCTCCTTGTTGGTGTGACCACTTCAAAATTATTTTTTTTTTGAAAAAAATTTAATTTCTCTCTCTCCCTTCTTTCTAAAATATAAATTAATCAATTTTGAATTTTAAAATGAAATCGAAATTGAAATATAATTAAAACTGAAAATAATCCCCTTCCCCCTTAGGACACTATTACAATGGGGCTTTTATTACTAAAATATTTACATTTGGCAAGGACGACAATTTTAACTTGAAATTTGAACAGTGACAACAAATATAAAAAAAAGTCCTTTTAATCCTTTTTTCTATATATAAATAAACTGTTTTTATTTTTATACATAGAAAATAAAGTGACTCTTAATTTTGATTTAAATAAAATTGAAAGGGAAATTTGAAAAAAGTTTGTGATTTCTTCGAAGAGTTTTGTTGTGTTTTTAATTTTATTGTTTTGTTTGTTGTGTTTGTGTTTGTTGTGAAAAAAGAAAAAAAAGGGTGGTCGCTTAATTATAATTAATTTAAAATGTTCCTACCATTCATACTATGGATTGTGTTGATAGTGATTGTGTGTCCAATATTTGCCCTAATTACCCTTCCCCTGGTGGTATGGAGAACTTTGGTAAATATTGTGGTACGACTATTTCGACCGGACATTGTGGGGTCCCTCTCATCCAGGGATTTGGTCTTTACTAGTGATGATTTTTATGGAAAAGCAAGAAAAAATGTGATTAGTTGTTCCATCACCCTCGGTTCCATGAATTTGGACGAGTTGAAACAAACTTTTAAAAAGAATGTTTTGGATAAAAGTGACTTTTTTAAACTCAAGTGTCGTCCCATCCAATTCCTTGGATATTGGTTTTGGCAATATGCTGTCCCAAATGTGAGTGCCATTTTCATTCATCTCTCTCTCTCTCTATGTGTACTCTTCACATACATAATTAAAAAAAGTTGTGTGAACATGACATGCCAACAAGGCATACACTCAAATAATTTCATAAGGGTCACCCGGATGTAAAAAAAATTGAGATTCTTACTTGGTCATCTATTATTAATCAATCGAGGCAAAATTATCCATAAATCGTTGTCCTTTTTGGCTTCTCGTGCAAATAAATATTTTAGTTTAAAAAATATCACTAAAAATTCTACATCTCAATTCACAAGTATCCTACTGAGTCTTGTTGGCTCAACAAGGTCAATAGTGGCAAAAGATGGGGAGGAGGGGAAGAGTTTGCAAAGTTGTTTTAATATTTGGCAAAAATCATCAAGATTAATTTTTCAAGGTTCCAATGAAAGTTGAAGGATTTTTACATGAAATGTATTTTTTTTTATTTCTATCAATTCTCAACGTTTTGTATGGAGAGTAATCTGTACAAGTTAAAAAAATTTTTGATATGGGATATGGATCAGTGTACAAGGGTGATGGGATGATATCCATGTAATCTCTCTCTCTCTCTCTCTCTCACTCACTTCCATGTTTCTTTATGTAAATTTACTTGATAACCCTCCTCCTTCGTCAAAAGATTTCCCCTCTCCATCTTTTTCTTGAATGGGATTTTTTTTATCACATGTTAATTTTATTACCAATAATTTTTACTCTCTATCTGTATTTATAGATAAAAAATATTATTGTATGCACATTGATAAAATAATTGCACACAAAATTGCAAATTAATCTCTCTCTCTCTGTCTATATATAAATATCTTTTAATACAAAAGATATTTCTTGTAATTCATCATGATAGAGAATGAATTAAAAGGCATTGACCATATACACGCCAGCGAGACATAGACACGGAGAGAGAGAGATTTATTGAAATAGTGACAGGGGGTGAATTAGTACATGGAGAGTGTGAGGGGCTGAGGAGGCCATAGTCGTATCTAATTGACAATGTCAAGTAGCTTAACGGGTTAAAATATGGTAAAAAATACAGAGATAGAAAATTGGTCACCTGAATTTAGACACTCCTAAAAATAAATTCTACATGGCTTCCTTCATCCCAACACACACACAAGAGTACATTGAGACACAGTTAACAAATATTAAGATGCGGTGTGGATTCTCTCTGTCTCTCTATCAGTACATTGTACAGATTGTGTACATGTCACACATGTTGTGTGTGTACTCATTGTATGTATCTGTACACTCTACAACATGTCAAAAGTTCATCATTCAGCTCTACACTTGTATCTGTACATAGTGTAAATATATATATGGAAGATATAATAATAAATTTTTCAATATCTTTTCATAATAGACAATGCTTGTCCACTATTGAATTAAACACACGTAGAATTCTCTTGGCAAATAAAAATAAAAATATCTAAAGATGGTGTCAATGCATATAAAAATATTGTATATAAGGTGGTACATGAAGATCTTATTATTTGTCCTTCAACTCATTTATAAAAATAATAGACGAGGAGGAGGGGGAGACAGATGAAGATGAGCGAACTTGTGTACAGTAAATTTTCATTTATAAAAAAAAATAAAACCCGTTGCTTTTGAATTACCAATTCCAATTCTTATTTTTTTTGTCTCGTAAGAGTAGAGTCCCTTCACTAGACAGACAATACAAATGCACTTATCTATATATATATATATCATTGTGTATTATTATTATCTCTTTAATATTTAAGTATAATATCATGCAAAATAATTTGCTACTTGAACGAACTCTCTTCTATTGTGTACATATATTTAAAAAAGAGAGATATAAAACTATATGCATGTGTAATGAGCATAATAATTCATGTATTTCGTGCTTAGTGTCAAAGTCAAAAGTATTAAATGTTTTTTCATCTTAATTGACATTTTATTCTCTCTCCCTCCTCCCCAACTCCCAAGAGTCCCACTCTTGTAAAAATATACTTGTATAAGAATTATATTTAAAGAAAAAGAGCTTGTCTAAATGGTTTTAAAAGAGTATAGTAAATCATAAGCTCAACTTAATTATAACAATGGAAACACTTAATGGTTGCATGCAATGAACATGACAATATAATATACAAGTAAAGAAACATGATTTGATGATATAATAGTAATACCCTACACAAACATTCATTTCATTTTAATTGACTACAATTCTCTCACAGGACATTGAAACTTAAACACATTTAATAAGAAAGAAATATAAAAGGATAAAATAATTTTTGTCTTTTTTCTTTTCTTCTTCGTGTGAACTAGAACTGCAACTTTGTGCTAAAATTTAATTTTTTTACAGGTTAAGGTTTTTTCAAAAAAATTAAAAGTCAAAAAATCCAGCATAACATTTTATTTCTCTACACTGACTCACAATTGTCTTTATTTAGCCATCCTTTTCGTTACTTGTGAGGCATGAAATTAAGACAATGGAATAATAAAATAAAATTAAACATCTTTGTAATCTTTAGAGATATAACAGAGGATCAATTCAATTAAAAAAAATTTGCTATTTTTTTTGATTGCCAATGTTATTCACAATTCAGGGTACACAACCACACTGGCTTTAAGATTACTCAAGAAAAAACAAGTGTAATTCTCCCTCTCTCCCCTCTCCGCAAAATAGTAATAATAATATTTAATAATTGCTAGTGTAAAATATAATATCAAATCAATACCAAATTGCACCCCACATAAAAACAACAACAGAGAGAGATGGATACTGTGCAGAAGTTCACCGTTGCATGATCATCAAAGAATACTTACATATATTTATTTGTATGAAATGATACAAGTATCTGTGCTGTATATATATATATATATATATGTATGAAAATACTACAAATGTAAGAAAAAAAAGAAGATTAGCAATCCGTAAAGGCCAAGTCATATAGCGTACATTATAATAAAATGAGATAAAAAGACAGAGATGCAGTATAGCAGCAGGTGTGCACACCTTTTTGATTGTAGATTATCTCTCATATACAGATATTAGTCATAACAAGTTGCACACATTACACGCTTCGTAACAAGTTTACTTGACTTCTCTCTCTCTTTGGCTTCTTATTTACTCTCAGAGAGAGAGAATCATCAACACATCTTTTATGCAACCGTTAAAAAAAGATAGAGAATGTCTTTTGCTTGTTCCTTTCATGTTTTATATAAATATATGTATATGTATGTTTACTACATATTTAAAATAAATAAAAAGGAGCAATGTTAATTTATTAATAACATAGAAATTCTTTTTGATATATAAAAAAAATGCAACTTTGGACCTTTTCAATCTCACATTGTACATTGCACACACTCACGTCCTTTTTTAAATGTTACGGCCTCCTCAATCTCCAACTTTTTTCTTGATTCATTTTTTTTTGCTTGTCTTGTGTTGTGTAGGACGTTTAAAATCTTTTCCATCTCTCTCTCTCTTCATATTATTCAAATAATGTAATTCATGCAAAATATATATTGTGGTTATGTAGTTGGCAAATCGCAAGATGCTCACACAATATCACAAAAAAACTAAGTAAAACGGAATACTTGCTTAACTTGCTAGACCCATTGTACCCCCCCCCCCCTCCTCCTCTCATCGCAGTCTCCGTAATTCAGTAGGATTAATGTGGACCCCCTCACCCCAAAAACACATGGACTTACGTCCAATATGTGTGTGTACAGTTGCTCAAGGTGGATCTAGTTAACATAAAAAAAATTAAAATGTATTGCTTTACTTTGTAACATGGGCGTCAACTTGAGCTCTCCATTTTCAAAAAAAGTGCATAAGACTAATATATTCATCAATTCATACGAGTGTAACGGTTCTAAACGATAAAGTCCCATGTGACATTGTCCAAAAAGTGTTCTTTTTTGTGTGTGTAAAATTGTGTAACTTTTTTTTTGTCTTTTGTTGAATGTATGCATTTATTTCTTTGGTGGAAACAAAAATTGTTTACAATTAATTGTCAAATTAAAAATTATCTTTAAACACTTTATTTGATTTAATTAAGACATGAGTAAAATTTTAATTCATTAAATCAAAAATTGATTGACACGTAAAATTACAAATACAAATTTTTTTATGGGGAAGAGGATGTAAAAAAATTAAAATTAAAATTAAGAGGGAGGATGAAATTCACATAATAATGTGTACAATAAAATATATAAAAAAATATATAAATGTTTTTTTTGCCATCTTGTTCATCTTCATCTTGCATAAAAGGACACGTGAGGTGCGGCCTTTTAGAAGACTTTTAGAAAGCGTCTGTATCTTTTCTGTAGTTCATTAGCATGGACTCCCCGTGCTTAATCATATGTGTAGTTTATTAACTAAAATGACGAGCTATGGTTTTATTGTACCGTACGTACTGTAGTTGTAGTAGTTAATGTAGTGTGTGCATTCTTATAAACACAAACAATTTTAATTGAAATCTCTACCCTCTCTTTCAATCGTCTACAGTCTATCATGTATGCCCTTTAACATTTTTTTTTCACACATGAAATTCAGATTGAGACTCTGTCTGCTCCTCTTGAGTGCTCAGTGCAAAAAAAACTGAGCAAGCTCCTTATTTTTTTTTTTGCAAATGCAAAACATACGTATATATTAGTGTTTGCATGTTGACAAAATGAAGAGAGAGGGAGAGGGAGAGGAGAATATAAAAAGTAAAAGCCATATGTTTTTATAACTACAGATGTATGAACTTATGAACTGTTCTGAGATAGGGATAGGTATAGGATACACAAAAGTGGGTAGACAAAAAAACTTTTTAGACAATTAGAGAAGGAAGAAAGGAAACAGAAAAGGTGAGAGAGGCTCAATATCCGGAATGATTGAAAGTAGGTTGCATTATATATTCCTTCTTTGTTGTAATCATTTCTCTTAAAAGGCTATTCCTCTTCCTATACCATTATCCTATCTAATTATTTCTTCTCCCCCCCCCCTCCTCCTCTCTTCTCTTCCAATGCAGTCAAGGAATGACGTAAACAATATTGACCACAATAAATTATCCCTCTGGCTACCTTTTGTCTTTAGATTTTTGCCGTTTAGTGTAATGAAAAAAAATTACCATTGAATAACATAACATGGAAAGGATGTAAGAGTATTGAGTGGGATTGGAGAGGAGAATTTGTGGGAGAGAATTTTAATCAAATATTTTGTAGAAATAGAGATGCCAATGCCGGATACATAATAAAAATGTATTTTCTATTTTATAATATGAGAATGGTATTACCTCTAATAAATTCATTTTTATTTTTGTTGAAAGTGATGCAAAGTGAAATTTGTAATCATAAAAACAAGATTTTATTTTCGTAGAATTAAACATTACGTACTATTGTGTATTAGTAAATATTAATACACAATATATTGTTTTTGACCTTTAAACTCAACAATTTACCATTTCAATGACGACGTTATGTGAGAGAGATGACGTATTTTTTGAGTGTAATTTTTTATTTTGTCTGACAGACAGAGAGACAAAGTCAAGGCTAATGTAAAATATTTTTATGTAAAAATCAATCACTCATTCTGTACTGAGAACTGTAGGTGTAAACTGTAGACAGAACAAAATAATTTTTTGAATGATGAATGGATTTTTAATGTGTTTTTATGTTAAACTTATATTTTCTTTACAATTAACATTTTTCCTCTCTCAATTTTTTGAAAGAACAAGTTAGAAAATAATTTTTTTACATTAAAATATCTTTCCTCCATCCTCGACATCCACTCGACTACGGCGTTCATCATGAGCAATCAATGCCATGGTCAAAAGAGTTGAGTAACTGAAAACAATTTTTTTTAACTACAATACAAATGTTGGTACAATATAACAAGTTTTTTTTTATTATACAAAAAGATGAAATCATCCAACTTGTATATGTGTCTTCAAAGCATCTCACAAGAATAAATTGCTAATTTTTCATGAGGAAAATTCCAGAAAAGAATTCAAAATCTTTTTCTTTTGTACTGTAAAAAAATTGAGAGAGAGAGAGAGATCAGTTGACCAACTTGTTGTTTAAATTAAAAAAAAGCTATAAATAAATGAGATTAAGAAACGTGAAGGAAATAATTGTATAAGATTAGTAGAGTAGTAGTTAAATAATAGAGGAAATTCTTTTTTTCTTTCCGGCAAGCCATTCACAACAAGGCAACGTCCTTTAATAAATGTGTAATGGATGATTAGACAAAAAAGTGCCAAAATGATTTCTTATATAAGAGAGGAAAAAGAATAAATTTAAATATATTTTTTAACATGTCCACGACCGCGACCTCAACCAAGGTGATTTAGTTGAACGGTAACTGTTGATAAAATGGAGAGAAGGCGTTTTCTATAATTTGAATTGAAGGTTGTCAATCACATAAAAAAAAGAAGAAAACAGTCGTCGAACTTTTTTTTTGTTACAAGTAACTTGAGATACAAACTAAACAAAAAAAGTATTTTAAACTAGTCGACTAATTATACACATGACTCTCTCTCTCATAAATGTTGTTACATATTATCTGTACATAGTTAATTATTGTTTAATCTCAATGGATAAAAAAGTAATCAATCTTAAAGAAAGAGTAGTCAATTATCCATACATGTGTAGAAGGTTGCATACATGCATTAATATATTTTTTCATCAATTTCTTACTTGTAAAGTTTGGAAAACGAGACATTAAATTGGACAGCCAGTTTTTTTACTCTTGAATTGTGTCTTTACAAAGCAAAGCGGGATTGTGTAGCCTAAAGTAATCTAAATAAATGTTAAATAGAGATACACGTATGCTAAATTTGTACAACGGAACCTTCATTATGAATCTTGAATGAGAGAGAGACAAGTTTCTGGTTTTCTATGTCACTACTGAATCAGTAGTACTGATATACTCATTTACCTGTACTCACAGGTACATCAGCAGTATCATCATACACGTGTTCTGCATGTGACAAGGAAGGAGAGAGACTAGGTATAAAATATTAAGATAGCCAGACAGAATATATAAAAAGCCAATGGGTGTGTGTGGTTATATATGTGTGTCTCTTAAAACAAGAAAAGTAATATGATAATTTACACATATACTTATAATTGTATTATTTTCAATATCATTTATATATTTACCTGGACTATCATGTACAAAATCTAAAATTTCAAGGGGGGGACACAAAATCAGATACAACACACACACACACAGCACAGTAGGCTATCTTGTTCATGAACGTGCTCAAGATTTTCTTGTACAGATTTATGTACAAAATAAAGTCTGTTGACTGTAGTATGACTGTATGAGATACATTGAATTGTGGAAAACTAAAATTGGCAAAAAAACAGGTGGTTTTATTTTGCTTTCGCTTTTTTATGTAAAAAAACAAACAATTTAATGTAACATCTGTCACCATTTTTTCTCAGAATGAGAGAGAGAGCACTCATCTTAATTTACATGTCTTTTTTTTATTTTTTAAATCTACGGGCCAAGGCCAATATTTTTTTTTGTAGATTATATTTTGATAAATGATAAATCAACCCCAAAAAAGTCACCAAGTTTAACTATTCTGTTATTTTTATTTTAAAACTTGTCATTTCTTCTTGTAAATTTTGACATTTATTATATTTAAAGAGAAAGAAAAGTTTTTTTAAGGAATTACAGATTTGGAGAAGAAAAATTATAATTACATAGGAGGATTACATGTGTGACATTCATAATAATGTTATGGGGCTCTATCTGTATGTGGTCATATAAAGGAAAAGAATTAAATGTGTGTAATTATGTAGTTATATAAAAAAAATGTATGAGTTGACGCTTTCTCTATGAGTTTTTTTTATGTATTGTTGTCTCTTATTAAACTTTATTGTTGTGGTACCCCTGTAGCCTTTTCAATTTCTTCTTCTCTGTGACTTTCAACTGTGACAGGATGAGTTTTTGTTTTTTTTCTGTGACTAGGACTAGAATAAAAGTGAGAAAGGTGAAAAAGAATTTATTTTTTATGACGGAGATGTCATGATGAATTTTCAATTAGTTTGAGGTTAACTAACATAAAAGAGTAGTTCAATATTTATTGATTACATTTAACAATAGCATTAAGTTATTATCATCTCTATTTTTTTCTGTGCATGACACACTGACACAATGTCATATAATCATTCTATACAATTTTAGAGAGAGAGAGAGAGAGAGACAAAGAGTCTCAAAGAGAATAATTTATTTAAATGACTAATTCCATTCCATAACATGTTTTACTTGTATCCATAATTTATAAAATATGCACAAATTTTTTTAAAGACTCTCACTCTCACTCAGTCAAATATATATTTTTTTATTTAATGAGTTTGTGACAATCCTCTTCTCTTTATTTTTTCTGATGGATTTGAGTTGAGGTTAAAACTCAATTGTTTTTTTCTTCTTTTCATCTTCGTACAGATAACTCTCATTTCACAATTCACAAAACAAATGGGATTTCATTTTAGAATAGATGTTAAATGTACAAAATACAAAGCAAAAAAGGGGGATAAGGAAGAAGCGGTTTAGAAACCTCAAATGATACGCTTGTCGAAAGCTGTCAGAATCACAACAAGACAAAAAATGGCAAAATATTTTGCACTTTTTTTTTGCACTCTTACCTCTACACTTTATAAAAGAGAGAGAGAGAGAGGGGGGGGGGGGAAATAACACTTTAGAAAAGTGCATAATATTTTTTGACCTTATACAATTTGAAAATGATTGTTAGAATGAAAAAATAATGATAATTTTTATTATATTAAATTTACAGCCAGAGACTGAATTGATAGAAGAAAAAAAGATTCACACAGATCGTGAGTTGAAGGCCCTTCTTCCAGAATGGGTGTCAACGGGATATCGGGAAGGTCATCCATTGTGGGGAATCCTGATGGTGCCAATGACGGAGAATCGAACGGCTGTGATAATTAAATTACATCACATGGTAGCTGATGGGGTGTCATTCATGAAACTTTTAGAAAATTTTTGTGATGTGGGTTGGACTAATCTTCAGACATCAACAAGTAAAAATTGTAAATTTAAAATTAAAAATTTGAAATTTAAAATATAAAAATTATATTTAAAATTCTTAATTATATCCATAGCTGTCAAATCATTTACATGGATGCACTGGGCCTACGCCTGGTACAATTTCCCATGGAAAGCGTTGAAAGCGTACTGGCTTGCTCGACGAAGAAAAGGATTTCGCCCCAAAGGTGAACAAACAACAAGAAAAATTTTTTTTCTTGTTTTTTTTCTTTTATACACTAATTCAACATAGACATGTTCATTATAAAATTGATAGAAAATGACTCCCCTATTTTTTACCTTTATCTTTGAACTATACACAACACAAGTACAATCTTGACAAACTCGATTTTACTGTCTAGAGTATATAAAAAAAAAGTTTTGTTAAAAAAATTTCACAGCATACTGGAAGACACAAAGATTATAACATAAAAATTCTCTCTATTGTATTAATGTAGAGTCATGCAATCACATAACACAAATTATTATCCACTGGTTTAGAAAGCCATAGGAAAAATATAATAATTTGTTTCATGTTTCCCTTTTTTTAGGATATTGACATTTGTTGTACAAAAAAAATCTTTGTGGTTAAAATTTGTCTATTAATTTCTTTTTTAAGTTTTATCCCCTCTCCTTCTTCGCAGTATTTTATTTTTTAATGGGAATAATACTCTGGTGAGAAAGAGACAAAGGCTTTAATGATATTGCAAAAAAATGCAGAGTAAAATTATAGGTAGTATCTGTACAGGTAAGACTGAGAGAAAGAGAGATGAAACCGTGTTTGATGACTCATGCAAAAATTCTCATAATAATAATCCTGTTTTTATCTGATTTTTCCTCCAACTTTTTTTTATATAATATATTTAAAACCAAAGAGATTTCCCTTACATTTTAAATTCTTACACTTTTTTTGAACAGGAATAAGTACAGATTACATGTATCAGTATGGTTTATAAGTTTTGTGAATAAATTTTGTAATTGAGATAAATGTCTATGTTGAAAATGTTACTCAATAAGAATAATAGGTTTAATTTTTTATTTTTATATTTGAAATGATTTTTTTTCTTCTCAAAGCTTTTTATGGAGAAGCCTTGACATCGTGGACAAACTTGTCACTGGAAAAAATTCGAGTTGTACGACGACACACAAAAGCCATGTTCCCCACTGTTCTGGCTGGAATTATGTCCAATGCTTTTAATAGAGTTTTGGAAACTTCAGGAAAGTTAGAAAAACCAAAATGTGTTCGTATTGTCATTCCAACTCCCTGGCCACATCGACCCACTAAACTTTGTAATCATGTGTAAGTTTTTAATTTTATTTGTCAATTTAAGTTGATTAAGAGAAATCAAGAGAAAAAAGTTGTTTAAAATAATTGTATGAAGTTTGATATAATATTTTCAAAAAAAATCTCTTTATGAAGATGTTTAACAAAAAAAAGAAGATAATTTTTAGTATGACAAGAAGTTGTAATATAAATTTTATTTTATCTTTTGTCGTTTACACCCTTTATCAAATTTTTTTTTAAAACAAAACAATTTATTTTACTTGTGATTCTTGACCACATAAAAATTTAATACATTAAATGCTCACTTCTTACAAACTACCGATGAAACTTACTACGCTTTTTCTCATGTCTGAGGTGGTTTCAAGGTCGTGGAGTTTGTAGTCTCTTAGGATATAACTAATGATGTATTCTTTTTTTTTTTTTTAAAAAAAATAGTTTATATAATAAGTGTATAATGTAAAGGTGGTTAATGATGGTTAAAACTTTGAAGACTTGAAAGTCTGAACTTTTAGAACAATTTTTTTTGCGAGTATTTTGCACTCATCTCTTACTTACTGTATATGTCAAAATGTTACAATGAAGGTTTGATTGTGTAAGGAAATATATATTTTGTACATGGAGAGTCAAGTCGTGCGTGGTTTTTAATGATGAATCATATGGTGTGTATGTATTTTTTTGTGTAATAATAATTTTTAATAAATTTCTCAGAGCATGGCTTCACGCTGACCTTACAATAGGGGATGGAAAAGTTATGGAGAATTTTGAGAATAGCGTGAAACAAAGTTACAAATCTGGACTTCATGGAATCATGTGGCAAGTTTTCCGTGTAAGTTTTTGAAAATTATTTTAATACCACGCACAAGCACAACTCTCCATTAAAAAAATCCAATTTAGTCCACTTTGTCCTCCTTGAAAATAAAAAAAAGTCATTTATCAACTATTCTTCCATATTTACTAGTTGTAGTTATAGTAAGTTGTTATGATGGACAGCTTCAATTTTTTTATATAAAAAAATGATGACTTGACTCTTGAGTCACCACTCTTTGGAATGACGCAGATGCCTTTATTACAAAAGTTGGACCCTTCGTCACATACCTAAATTATAATGTAATGAGGAAAATGACTCAAATGTTTTTGTCATGATCAATGATCATCTTTAGAATTTTAATGGTAGTTTTTCTTTTGACAAATATCCATCAAATTAATTTTTGACGAGTCATTTTCAAATGTCAGTCTGAGTTGTTGTTTTTTAAACTGGAAAAAACTGTAAATTGTAGTAGTTGACATTGACTAAAAAAATTATTAATTAAAATTTAAAATTTAAATTGAAGGGACTCTACGTTCTACCAGCCCCATTCTTGGCTGTGTATACAAATTGGGGGGAGACGAATTTACCACCGGTAGTACTCTCAAGTATTCCGGGCTCCTTGAGCTTTGTGTCAATGGTTGGCAATCCAGTCCAACAATGTGTCCCTGTTTTGGCTTTGGGATGTTCCACAGGTTAATTTTAATTTTTCTATTTTAATGATGAAATATTTTATTTAAGTATTTAGTACGTAATATTGAATTTATTTTTTTAGGGGCCAATGCTTGTGTGACAACCTATGGAGACACGGCATGTTTCTCTCTCAGGGTCAGTAAAGAAGTCCTCCCAGCCCAAGAACTCCTAGATCAATTGCTCAATAAACATTTGCAAGAAGAGTTAGATAATTTATATAAAAAGGTAATAAATTTCACATTTTTTAAAAAGTATCTTCATTTTTTTAAAATATAATATTTCATTGGTATGATCTTGATCTTATAAAATATTAAATAATAATATCAAGCAATAAACAAAAATTATTGTTTCAAGGTTACCAATAAATAAAAAAATGTAGATAAAGATGATTTTTAAATGGGTTGCACATTTTATTTGTGAATTTTTATATTTATTCAATACTACTATCAGTAATATTATTATTTAATAGATACTAAATAAAATATTATGAAATAAGAACTAACCATTTTGTTTCTTTGTTGTAGGCACTGCAGGCATTAGAGTCAGAGGAATCATCAAATAATAATGACCATGTTAAAATTGTCATTCCTTCAACGGACTAGAAATCAAAAGTCTCAAAATCGCATTAACCACGACGATACTTATTTTATAATTTCCAAGATATTATTTAGTCAAAAAACGCTCCTTCCCTACATACATTTATTTACTACACAAGAAAAACCAAAATGCAATCACTTTTTTGTTTTTTTTTAATTTATTTTACATTTTTTTTGAATATTAATTGAACAAGTTTTTTTTATGAAAAAGTCAACTGTGCACTCAATTGAAGAAAATAAACCACAAAAAAATATATATCAAGTTAAAGATTGAAGACTTTCAAAAAATTAATACCAAATTTATTTTTTGATGTTTTTAAAAGTCCTGCTCAATTAAATTGTGAAAAAAACATTACATTATGAAATAAATAATGAAAACAATTTTTTGTAATATTTAACACTGATCCCTTTAATGGTTGTCATATTTAAAAAAAATAGAGAACTATCCAAAGGGTCAGTAAAAAAAGAATCTTTGATGGGAGAATTTCATGTCTGTTTAGATAATTAAACACTAATTTTTTTGTAAAAAAATGGACTCTTTTTTGGTCACGTGTCTTCGATAATTTTTTTAGAAGGAATTTTATTCATGCAATTATTTTTTAGGATAAAATTTATGAATAAGAAACTGTATTATGTTATGTATATTATTGTATACAGTATGAGAATAAAAAATAATTAAAAATATAAAATACTTTCATTTCAATGGACTGTATCTTTTAGTTTTTTTTGTATTAAATGTCAAATCGCTGTCAAATGAACACCATAATAATTATTTTTGAAAAAAATGAATAATTAATATTATTAAATGAATAGATGTTGTATTATTAATTATAATAATTTAATTTTTTCTATTTGTCAGTTCACATACATTGGTTTTTTATTTGAATAGCGACTTGAAGACTGATTTAATATCTTAGATTAAAAATATTTGTGTAAAAAATGTTTTGTTGTGTAACATGTCAAACTGGAAAAAAAATAATTAATTTTATTATATAAATGATCAAGAAAAGGGAAAATGTGTCACAACGTTTATTTTTTAATGCAAGAAAACAAATTTTTAACATATTTTACAATAAAATCCAAAGGAGCATGATGTAACTTAATCATTGATCAAATAATTAAATGTGTAAAAGGAAAAATTATTATTATTTTAGCTCAAGATTTTATGTAAATAAATTCTCCTTCTCCTCAACTTTGTTTGTGACTATTTATTTTAGCAAAAAATACATAAAATGAATTTGCAAAGAATATTGTTAAAAGCATTGAATGCCCCAATTTTTGCACAATTTTCATCCTCAATTCTGCCAAGATCTCTTGATATTGATCACAAAACTTAAAAATAGAATTTTCAGTCTTTCAGAAATTTTCTCCAGAACACTTTGACTTGAAAGTAAATTGAAGAGATTTGTATGGATTCAGTAGTACGTGCTTTTCATAAATTTAAAGGAGTTTGTAGAAATTGAGGGATCAATTTCTAATTTTCTGTGACTCCTTAAAACTATTTTTAGGTATGGAACTGTCCCAATAAAATGAACCGAAGACAATAAATTATTTTATGCTCTTGATTTAAATGCACTGAATTTTATATATGAAATTAATTAATTTCCCCTTCATTATTCATCAGTTTCTAGTAAACTTTGCTCATAAATAGCTCCAGATAAATTAAAAGTATTCAAAAAAAAATTGTGGCCTCCTTAAGAAGAAATTTTTACATAACTACATGACAGCATTAAATTTAAATTAAACGAAAATCTAAAACATTTAATAATGATAAACAAAGATTTATCTAAAAATTAAAAGCATAAGTTTACAGTTCGTACAAAGCGTATGAGACGAAATCTGTGAAGTAGCTTTGAAATTCAAAGGAAAAAGAAAGACTGAAAAGCTAAGAGTTTGAGTTGGTAGGTGGTGGGTCAAAAAAGATTCTCCAATGAATTTCAATCTTGCTCAAAAGGGGTCATAAGAGAAGGACCCACAAAATAACGAAGCCCCGCTAGACATCCAGAGAAAAAAGACGGGCATTGTGAGTAGGGAAAATAGGGGAGGGTTGAAACACTGACAAATTTTAACCTCCTTCCTTACACTTGCCATGACAGTGAAATATTTCCCTGTAGTTAACAGTCATATAATATAATCACATTCACATTGAAAGGAACATTGGAAATCAATTTAGAGACTGTATTATTAATTAAATATTTAGTCTCGTGAATTATAATCATGTCCGCTACTCAACTTTGACTACATTATCAACTCATATTTTGTCTCATAAAAGACAGTGCGTAAAGTGCCTCCTCCCTAAATATTTCTCTTTTTCTTAATCATCAAACTTTCCTTAAAAGCTTCACTTAAAGACCAAAAAGAATTGCCAAAAAAATATTTTTTCTTATTTTTAATTCTTTCTTCTCATGAAATTGTACACAATCATTTGTCTAAACTCTACACACAAAAAAATAAATAATTTAGATGGGTTTTCTTGTAGTATGAATTTTTGAAAAATTTCTCATTCAAAAAAAATGACGGACTGTCATTTGAGGGGGTTGTCAAAAAGTTGTAGAAAAGTATAAAGTATTAATGTTTGTGACACATGTCTATGCCCCTTCCACTTGGTCAATTTTGTATGTTAACACTTTAAATGAACTCATGGAGGCGTGTTTGACTCTTCTATTTTATCAAAGTGTTCAACTGGAATGACCTTTTATTATATTCTTCTACTCCCTGTCATGATCCTCTCTCTCTCTCTCATCAAAAAATCTTTTTGCTTCCTTTCCACAACATCTAATCTTCCTTTATTACATGGACTGCCTGCAGTGAACATACTTGTACCTTTTTTTGTTGACTTTTACCCGTCCCTTCATTTCCTCCCTTTCTTTTTTTCCACATTTTTTTTTTACTTTTACTTCCGATTTTCCTTCTTCTTCCTTAAAAAGTTTTCTTGGAAAATTATTGTGCTGGAATATTTTCATTTTTTAAAAGTCAAAAAAAAAAATTTTGATGTCAAAAGTTTAAACATTTTAGTCCTCTCTGTCTCTGTCAAGACGATTAAAAAGGATTTGGACTTTTTATTTTGAACAAAAAAAAATAAGTCAAGTGACATTTGAACATGAAAGAGTCGCTCATCTGTCAAAGGATTCAACAATTTTAACGTTCATATGAGACGACTTAAGTGACAACAAATTAGTTTTGAAAATGTACATAAGAAAAGAAAACAACAAATTTTTTTTAATGAATGACTATGAAACTTTTTTTATCCTGATTAGTAGTACGAGTATGTACAATTATTTTTTTTATTGTAAAAGACTGCTTTTCCAACATTTCATTTTATTTTACGGAAATTCCAAAATTTATTGAATTTTGTAATAGGTTTTTGCCTCTGTAAAAATTACAAGGTAGTTTTTTGGTTTAAAATATTAAATAAATTATGTAAATTTATTCCAATTTGGAATCCACACTGTATTACATTACAAAATACATTAATATGTAATATGAGAAAAAAAGTTAAGTCTACAGGTCAGTGTAAGGGGCGTGTCTTGTACCCTGAAAAATAAATTTCATGGGAAAAAAAGATTCCCTTTTTAATTTGTAATAAAATGTATAAAAATGAATTCAATTTTTTTTCTGCTTCTTCATATTTTGTTGACGTATGTAAAATTATTAACATGAATTAAATCAACTTGAAAATTTGTCTATTGGAAAATTCCCCCCTCTCTCCACTCTCAAAAAAAAATATTTGACATGTCATCTCCCTGTCAAAAATATTGAAAAGTAATAGTTGAATGCAAAAAAAAAATGGAAACATTTTCAAATTGTGTATCCAGGTGTTCTCTCTCTTGGAGTCTCGCATGCCCAAAAAAAAATTTAGAACATGGTAAACACAACACATTCTTCCATTTCCTTGCGTGTTCCAAATATAAAGGCATTTTATTTGTGTGTACCTACAAAGTCCAGATATATGGAATTAAAAGCCATGAAAGACTTAAGGGACAGAAGCCATTATATTTGTAGTTGGCAACTACTTAATACTTGTAAAACTCTCATTGAGAATAAAAACCGTACAAAAATATAAAAAGGTGTTCCGGAAGAGGAGAATATCAACATAATGGAGATTTTGTTGCTGATCCATTCACACACAAAAAAAAGAAGGACGGTACACTGAGTAAATAAAGACAACCTTTTCTTCTGTCTCTTCAATAAATAGCAAAAATAGCAAAAATATTAAAATTTTTATCTTCTCTCCCTTATAAAACTACACACTGACACTATACAACTAAAAAGATTATGCATCACAAAAACTTTAAACATAAGCAACTTATTCGACAAGGAAGATTAAGTACCTAGACCTACACAAATAATTTTTATGGTTGTAAATCTGTAATGAGATTATAATAAATTTTTTTTGCAAAATTCCATGCTCCATTGAAACATGGCTAAATCATTGGAACACTAAAAAATATATTCTTATTAGAAATAATTGAAATAGAAAAAAGGCATTGAACAAAGTGAAAGTTGTTTTCTTGTCCATGAAGTTTCATAATTATTCCCAATAATTAATGTATTTTCACCCCTCCAAAATTTAACAGAGAAAGAAAAAAAGTGAGACAAACAAAAAAAAGGGAAACGATTTAGTTAAATGGTTAGGAAAATGGAATAATAAAGAAAATGTCATGGATAGATTCAACAGAGAGAGAGAGAATTGAGAGAGTTAGGGGTGAGTGGTGTTTAAAGATGAAGTTTTTGTATTTTTATTTTGTCAAGAAAAGATTCTACTGAGTGAATGGTAATAAATGCCAACGACTTTGGGGGGGGGGGGGGATTTAGACTTTTGGTTGTCATGATAATAGCAATGTAATTTCGCCGTTACGCTGTTCAAGCTACTGTACACACACACACACACACACAGAGGGACCTCCATAGTTTTCAATAGGATAATGGTAACATTTCACCCGTGTTAGAACACGGGAAAAGGTCGTACGACTAGGTTACAATTTCCAAGCAAATCACAAAATAGGGAGGTTTTTCTATTGTCCCACAAGGACTCATAGATTCCATTGTAGCCATCCATTGTCCTCTTCCTCTACCTTCCCTCATACAGATCGTAAGTATGTACATTCTATAATAATTACTGTAACCATGTTACTCTGTCTCTTTTTTCAAGAGAGAGAGAGAGAGAGAGAGAAGAATAAGAACCAATAATACTGTGCTCTATTCTCTGTAGAGAATGCTCATATAAAGAGGGATAGCAGAGTCAGATGTTATTTGACAAATGAGGTTGAGGAGGTAATCAGATTATTACGCTTTGGGAAAGCGATTGCAAACAAGGAGGGCTTTACTTTACAACTTTTAACTACCCCACACGATCCTCAAATATATATTCTATATAACATCCACCCATACACACACACAACATCAAAAACCAACAGAATGGGATTAAGGTGACAGGCAGTGATATGACCATTCAGGTGTGTGCCCATGGACTGACACACACACACACACAAAAAAGAGCCAAAAATCCGATCTGCATTCATTTCATTCATCTTCTAAAGTATCCTTCACACTACAAACTACTCTGTACTACCCTCCACATATTCTATATCATTTTTCATTTATATTTGCAATTTTTATAGTCTTTATCTACTACTTACTTGATACTACACATATAGTATCTGTACAGATATAAGCCACTTTTTTGTGGGGATAAAGAAATAAAATACAAGCCAAAATGTATGTACCGCCACTCAACTTTAATTCTTTGAGAGAGTTTTGGGGACTCTTTTTTAAAGAGGAATTCAACACATGTTAAAAAAATTATAGTTGAACTACTACATCTAAGGTAGGGTACTACAATTGGGATTTACAAACGAGAACATAAATTGTACAACATACAGAAAATTATTTTATACATATTTAGTTACATTGCTATATATCTGTAGTAACTAGTAGGGTAATGTGTATTTAGGACTATAAAAAAAAGAATACAAAAGATGAACGGGAGGAAAGAAGAGGAGGAGGTTCTATTTAAGAATCTTGAGAAGCATTGAGCATAAAATTTAAAATTGTATAATAACATGAGTTCTACACATGTAGAGGTTTTTATATAACTTTTTTCTCTTGTAAAAAAAAAAGAATTTTGACTCGTGACAGACCCAGACACAACCAGAGAGAGAGAGACCATCTGAGTAGGACATGGAACTAAAATGTGTTTATAATACAGAACATGCAGTCCCTATTACTCGACACCTATTTGCTAACATGTGCCAAACGTCAAATTTAAAATCAAAGAATGTATTTAGTTTTTATACAAACTTTTTTTTTCACTATATTTAGAAAAGAGATATAAATTTTCTCCATAATATTTTCAACCACCACTGTCTATACGAGGGTATGTGTACTGCCAAACATTATTTTTTTGGCTCGAAAAGAAATTAGAGGAAATGTACAGATATTCAGTAGACACTGAAGGCAATATTAAATTTGTATATGTAAGATCAAGAGAGAGAGAGAGAGAGAGAGAGAGAGAGAGAAACATGGTATGGGCTGGCAGTCGAGAGTTTGTACCCCAAAGGGATTTTTTCCATATGATGACAACACAACACGATTATTCGACTCGTAATACTGATATTGGATATTTGGTAGGTATTTTAGTTGTAAATTTATGAACAATTTAATTTCATTCGTTTTTATTCGAGAGAGAGACTAGATGGGATCGTAAAGCTTTATTAAGAGCCTGTCGACTTTAAAAAATATTAGAAGGATGCCAAGTTCAACTTAAATGAGATATTGAGCGTTTATATATATATATATAATATTTGTGTGTGTGTGTGAATGTGTAGTATGAAAAACTACGAGTTTACAATCATTTAATATTACGAGCCATCCATTTTCATTTTCATTCCTGGGGATAGTGGAAAATAGGAAGGAAATGAGAGAGAGGGAGAGCAATTTGAAACAGCAGTTGCGAGTCTATAAAAAGTTTGAAAATTGCAAATTGGAAACTAATGTGAATACTTTATATCTTAAAATATATGGGGAGTCTATATATACATGTATAAAGTATATTTGTACAACAGTTGAAACTATAGTTTTGAAAAACCTTGTTTTTAATCTTTGTGGCCATCCATACTTTCCTGTTAAAAAGCTCAAAAAAGGGGGGACCCCAAAATCTCTGTACTCTTCTCTCTCTCTCTCTCTCTCTCTCTTGTCTTTAGATTTCAATGATAAAGTTTAAGGGTGTTGAATGTTGAATAAAATATTCCTCATATGTACAGATAGGGCTCTCCATTTCATAATGATCTTATTATTGAACTTTTATATTTCCTCAACCAAAATCCCAACACTTTGACTCTCTCCCTACACTCAGACAGAGAGAGAGAGAGAGAGAGAGAGAGATGGAGATGGAGATGGAGATGGAGGAGTGAGTGCTGGAGAAATTACATAAAAATGCAATAGAAAACCAAACCATAAAAGTTTACACTTTTATGGCAAACCAATGGAAATTTTCATGGAGGGGGATTGAATTCTACTGAGCCAAAGATTTGATTTTATCTTCTTCCTTCCTCTCTCTCTCTCTCAGAAACTGAATATAGAAATCCCATAATGGAGTCTTTCTCCAAGAACAAAAAAAAGGAGATGAAATAGAAGGTACAATAGAAAAAACACAAGTAGAAGAGATGGATCATTGAAAAATCAATTTTTTTTCTTGTATTTAAATAAAACTTGATTTTTCTACCCTTGTCCTTGTATGGCAGTGGCACAGACAAAAAAAAACTTTGGTTCTTTTACAAAAGTCTAAATGGAGATGGATAATTTAGAATAAATTGTCAAAATTATGAATCAACTTGTTTCACTCCTTGTCCCCCTTAATTGTGAACAAGTATAATAATAATTTGAGGTGGTTAGGAATTTGAGACATGAAATAAATATATTTGTTGTGTACTGTGTTATACACAAAGAGAGAGAGAGAGAGAGAAGTTTTGAACGATGTGGTTCGCTATGGTCATACTATTGTCATGGGGGTCATTGAAGGATAACTGGGAAGGTGTAGCGTAAATTATTGGACAATTGTAAATAAATAGTTATAAGGCCAGGGGAAGCCTCACTGTCTACCAAAAACTTCTTTTATAAAATACAAAATACAATAAATAGCGTGCCTACCTCAATCTCACAGATATATATTGTCCATGTATATTATCCCAACAAAAAAAATATATATGTAATTCAATTGGACATGCCATGGCTCACGGAAGAAAGGGAGAGAACAAGGTGAAGGAGAGAGAGAGAGAAGAAAATAAGACGTAGGATTGTATGAAAAAGTTCTAAAAATTTATCATATGAATTGCATTGTATTGTGGCCTGGGTATTTAGGGGGTATTTTCCCAAATATTGACATGGAAAATGCCGAGGTGTGAGGTCAGGGGTTTCGATGAACCCATTGTGAGTTGGACATAATAGATTTGTACAGTCGCTGCTCTCTCTCTCTCTCTGTACCACCTTGGAAGGAAAAAAATGACACACAAGAAATGACTGGGGCTGGACTCTCTCTCTCTCTCTCTATGGGACAAAAAGATTGGGGAGGAAAGGTAAAAAGAATTTTTGTTTCCTTTTCGTTTTCTTCTTTACTTTTATTCAAAAACCCACCACCTTTGGATGATAAACTTTTTTTGGGGTGGAATTTTTCTTCTTCCTTGTGGAGCACAACGAGAAAGTCAGGAAAAAAAGAAGACTTTTAAACAAAATGTAATACATGTTGACATGGAATACATTGAGAGACAGGAGTAAGTCGTTTATGTTGGACATTGGGACACAAACACAGCAGGGACACTTCCGAGAGGGACGACCGTGAGAATTGACAGCCACGTGGTTGTGTTTCATTCACAAAAACTCATTTTCCGCACTCATTGATACACAAGTTGTGTATCAAAACTAATGCAAAAGATTATTATTTAGTTTGACTGCTTCGTGGCTTATTCCAAAATATTTCAGAGAGCCAGAAAGAGCAACAATTCAATTTTTTTCAATGGTTATAGAAAATGATATAAGTAAGGTAAAATGTACAATTATATATATACAAATGTATAGAGACCCGCCCGAATGATGTATCCCATTCTTGTCCATTCTTCAGTGACAACAATCACCTTCCTTACCAGCTATTCATTAGCTCAACCACTTGAACGACATTATTTAAGTTCTCAATCTTATTTATTTATTTTCTTCTTCTTCCTCCTCTCCTTCTTTATATTCCTTGTCAGGCTTTTGCCTTCAAAAATTTTTTTAAAATTGTAAAGAATATTAAGCTTAGGATAACTTTGTGAAAAAAAAGAAAGATTTTTGCCTTAATTCTGACATAATCCAATAAGAATTTATTTTGTGAGCAAACCAATATTTTCTCTGTGGATTTTTCACCCAATAGATTTTTCCAAGGAATTAAATTATGTGAATATATTAACTATTGTCATAAATTTCCTCACACAGGAAGATAATATGATTAGCGATGGTGTGATTTGTATGGGGATGAAATGGACACATTTTCTTTTTGGTTGGGGGGTAAAATTGTAATCCTTGTGAGAATTATTTCGACACCTCTCTATCATTTTCTGTATCTGGTTTTGTGTCAAAAATCTTTTTTTTTTGATGGCGTGCTCCCATTGTACACACAATATAGGTAAGTATAGCTGGTTTAACTAATAAACCGGGACTAATGTTTATTGTATTGAATTTTTGAAAAAAAAACAGTTTTTAACTCTCTTCTTTTTTTTGTCAAGTACTAATTGTTACCTTTTCAAGAATTTATTCTTAACAACAGTATTCTCAAGTTTGACAATTAAATGGGTACTTTTATTTTCTTGGCGGCATTTTTTCTTCAAAACTTTTTATTATTAGTTTAATCCTATTATAATCTCTAGTTTTAATTTAAAGAATTTATTATCAAGTTGAATGACCTTACAAGTTAACTGCAAAAAAATTTACGAGTTTATGGAAAAATAATTTAAATTGACAAATTAACAGCAAATATTAATGTACTTTTTTCTGTGTAGAAATGTAGAATTTTTTTGTTAAATGTAAATTGAATGAAGAATAGGTACATTTATTTTTTTCTAGTTTGTTGTTGTAATTTTGTATTATCAGTAAAAGACAAAACAAAAGAAATTAGTTTGATGATTAATGTTTTCAAATTTTTAATGGATGTGAGATTAACTAAAGAGAAAGAGAGACAGAAAAGTTAATAATGTCATTCAGTTATTTGTCACGGTCAAAAGTTTTAGTCTTGTCACCTCTTCAATGTCATTTTTGTGGGAATGAGTTCTCTCATCATTAGTCAACAGTGAGAGACATGACACTCTCGCTAGACATGACAATTGTATCTTCAACAGGTAATGATTTTTTGATTACCAAACTCATTCCCAGTAACTCACTAGCAAAGAGAGAGAGAGAGAGAGAGAGAGTCAAAATAAGGTACATTTGTATTGATAGTGAAAATTATTCATGTAATTAGTATTTATTTTCTTGTACTACATTACACAGAGAGAGAGAGAGAGAATGTTTGTTTTTCTTCTCATTTATCTTGATGATTATAGAGCACATGTTTTGAGTCTGCTCAAAATATTTCCATTAAGCTATAATTAGCTTCCAACTATTATTATTCTTGACCTATCAAAACTTTAAATTTACAAGCTACACTCCAACTCCACTAGAATGTGCTGGTCAAACTAAAATATAAATGAAAATTTTATTTTTTTATTTTATTTTTTCTGTAAATAAAAAAAATTTCAATAAAAATTGATGACCAAAATAAGAACAACAGACTTTTTCTCTCTCTAATTGTCTACGTAAAAAAATTTTATACAAAAAAAATAATGTTAATATGTAAATGAACAATTTACAGAGAGTGACGAGATTAAAAAAACAAAAGTTGACTTGATGACTGTTGTCCTGTTGTAATGATGTGTGTAAAGGACAAAATAAAATTATAAGGGGAAGGCTATAAAAAAGATAGGAGAGATATTGACACTCTGCAACTTGTGTATACTTATGTACAAATCATATTAAAAACAATAGAGAGAGACAGAGAGAGTCAATTAATAAATTTACGGTTTCTCGTGTCATTGATACAACAAGATTTAATTTTCAACAAGGAAAAAAACCAAACAATAATGTAAATGCAAGAAAAAAGAGGCAAGGTTAGTCTGAAAGAAGAGTCCCCAATTGAACATGTGCAATTTTTTGTTACAAAAATATTGAGAATAGAGAATTGAAATGTCGTAAAATGACAAGAGAGAGAGAAGTGTTAATGCCATGTAGTTTTTATATTATACGAACAACTTGAACATCTACACACACTCCCAAAGAACAAGTGTCTAATGAAAAGAGCTATCAGTTTCCTAAATGTTCATCAGAGAGAGAGAATGTACATTTGGCAAGATGACATGGGAAACGATTTAAACATGAAAAACATGTGCATGGCTATGGGTGAGATTAGTTGCAGTTGATTCAGACAGTTACGACAACAGTTATTGTTTTCTTATAACTATATTATATACATTGTAGTACTTTAACAAGGAAAAAAACAAGGAGAATATCGCAAAAGTTAGCATGGTCATTTGTGTCATGAATATTTGAGAATGCCCCCTCCCCCTCCTCTCCCTATTAAATAGTTTATTTTGTATAGTACATATACATACATGTACTCGTATTTGTGTAGCCCTACTGTTATTTCAACAAGTTTTTCTATGCGGTTAATGTTAAGCGTAATTTAGAATGTGTGTACATGTACATATAATAGAGTTGGTGTAAAATATTCTCAAAAACTATAGATTTAATCGATCAATCAATATTGTTATCACTTTAATTGTTGACATTCTTTAGATTAGCCTCGCTACTTAATAGCCTTTCCTCCAACTTTATAGTCTCTCTCTCTCTCTGGTGTATCTGTAGAGATGTAAAATGTATAAGAAAAGTTGAATCATTTAAAAGAATCTTCAAAAACAATTCAAGATTACTAGCTTATATGTATATTATAATACTGGTAGGATTGTTTTTTTTGGTTAAATAATATTTACGAGAAAAATGTCCTCTTGTCTCTTGTGTGTAGGGAATGGAGTGATAGAATGTTTTTCTTGTTGTTAAATAATTTAATATTTAAATAAAATAATACATATGTAATATTCACTTGTATCTGTGTGACTAGTGGAGCAGTAAAATCCTACAATAATATTTATACAAATAAATAAAATTCATATATGCTATTGTACACTTTTAAACAATAAAACTAACTGACTGACTTGGCTTTCCTCCTAACTCGTTCTGAGAGTGAAGAGATAGATGAGATTAATTTTTGTATTTATTTTTCCCATAACATATTTACACAACCATATAATTTTTAAATGATCAACAGCACGCACCACATTTTAAGAGTGTCTCTGTAGACTGTAGTTTTTGTGTCTTTCAAAAAAATCTATAATCTTCTAATACATACTATTAAAAATCCCCTATCAGTATGTCCACAAGCTAAATAAAGTCATTTAGTGAGAAATATAGATAGATAATAAATAATTATTATAATTATTTAATTTATCTTTGGAGATATCACTCTTCATGTTTCTTTTTTAAACTTGGAAAAGGGTTCACAAAATTTTTTGTGGTTTTTTTTGATTGACGTGTTTTAATAATAATATTTGGTTTGTGGAGTCGGAATTGCGGGGTTTTTTTTGATGAAAAATAATAATAATAGAGACTGTTAAAAAATTGAGTGAGCTTATTCTTAGCAGGTGCTAAAGCTTTACTTTTCATTTCCTTCTGGTTTTGTGACCCCTTAATTTATTTAATTTTTGGTATTAGTGAGTAATATACCTACATATAGAAATTTCTTTTATTTCAAACGTGTCTTGAACAACTTGTACTGATATGTTGTTTAAGTACAGGTTTCGTGTATCCGGGGTTAGTCTCTCTTTGAAAAAACTCAACACTCGTCATTTTTTTCTCAATTTTTCTTTCTCATGTTTCGGCTCATCCTCCTCCTCCTCTTGAAAATAGGGAGCAAATACAAGAAAAATTGGGGTAGATCAGAAGTGGATTTATTTTGAAAAATGTTACATATTAATCTTCTATTTTTACAACTTTATCCAATAATTCAGTAAATGTTAAAATTATAAAATATTTCCAAATTCTAAAATTACTCAGTTATAATTTCTACTAAAACTATAGAACCATCAAACTACTATTTAATGTCATTTTACTTTAGTTGAATTCTCCCTTTTCCGTGACAAAATACTTGTTCTAAAAAAATAGACTTTCATGGAATCTCAACTTTTGATCAAACTCATGTACAAGTGAGAACTGAGAACCATTAGAGGTAATTGAGAGTACAATTTTTTTTTTCTAGCTAAAAAAAATGTGTGTGTGTGATGTAATGGAAAAAGTTGTCATTAGACATTGATGGCGTTGAAAAGTAGGTTGTAACTGTTAGACGAATTTTCTATCCTCAAACATGGACCGCATGACAAAGAAGAATGAAGAGAGAGAGAAAAAAAAATTTATCATCTGTACATCGGAAGCATTTGACAATCATCCTGTCCGAAACCTGTCATTTTAACCCACCGCAAGACTCTCTCCCTCTGATTTAAAACTATAAATCAAACTCGTGTGTCGACTTTTATACACATCTCCCCCTCCCCCCTTCTTCTACTAATACACTGAAAAATACACGTAATACTTTTATAATGGGTACAAGTCAAAACCAAATAACTCTTATAACGGTCATTTTTAAATATAAAGCTGTTGAGACAATAACCACAAATAAAAACAACAAGACATTCCAATCACAAAAGTTAGAGACTCAATAATGGAGATAATAATAACTGTCCTTTTTTTCAAAATACAAATAACATTGAATTAAATAGGTTTTTGTTGGTACATCATAATGCATTATAATACATATTAAATGCTTCTAGAATAATAAAGTACAAAAGTTCAAGTCTCTCTCTCCAACTCATCATGTTCATCCTTGTTACTTAAGTAAGAGAGACATTGAGCTGGATTCGTCTCTCAAGTTTTTGAACTAATGCATTTGTTTATCCTTTTCTTCTTATACTTAAAATTATATGAACTATAGTTTATACTTATATTATATTGACGTAAGTTGAAGAGTAATTACAAATGCAATACGTGTGCCTATCTTCCATATACTTTAGGTAGGTATATTTAGTATAATATTTTACAAAGTCAAACTATTCAAGAAATAAGGTTAGACATAAATAAGTACGTGCATGTCAAATACTATTTAACAAGGCAAAAGTTTGACTTCATTAAGGGCGTATTAGAGGTATTAACAGTCTCCAAAAAAGTTTTTTTTCTTATTTTTTTGGTAACTCGAAACTATAGTTTAAACTCCCAAAAAACTTGTGTACATATGTATATAAATTCTCCGTCAACTGGCAACTCTTAAAATTTTAAGGGAAAGTTGACCCTTTTCTCTTCTTCCTTCCTTACAGCATAACGTCAGGGTCGTGGGTCGTCAGGGAGTGAGGGAAGCTGAAATTATCAAATCTTTACCTCATAAAGTTAAAACTTGTGGTCCTAAGTACCCGTTTATTTAGAATTTAGATTCCTACACAACTTAACATTGTCTAGAGATAGTCTAGAGATCGTACGTGTATGACAAAACTTTTTCAGAATAAAGATACCAGAACATGAGCACCCAGCACAGCATTTTTTTTTTAAAAAAAAAATTACTAAGTAATAGCATGGCAATTTGCTGTCTTAAAAATAGCCCCCAAAAAATACAGACATTTTTTACAAAAAAAAGAAAGCTTTTGACTCATTTAAAATTCAAAAAAAAGTGGTAGTTGGTAGTCCGTCGTCAACTGAAAAAAGAATTGAAGAGAGAAAAGTAATAACGAGTGATTTTTAGTAGACAACGGGGGCGTTGCTAGACTATTTATTTGGATCCACTTTTTACACGTTGTATTATTACCACACTTTACACAAAGACAACCATTGTGTCTACTTTTCAAGTAGAGAGAGAGAGAGAATTTGAGACCTCCAAAAAAAGGAGAAAGGAAACACACACAAAAAAAAGTTCTTAGTCTCCATTCTAAATTGTAGTTCTCTCTTGTAGTCAGTGAAAAGAGTAATGAGAGCGTATAAAAAAACAAGAATTCGACATGCTACATTATTTCTCTTCAAATCTTCCGACTATTCTCGATCCCCATCATTGGAGGAGGAGAAAAAAAAAGTGTAAATTGTCTCTCTATAATTTTTTTTTCTTCTGTAGTCCATCCAGTGACTATAGAAAAAAAAACAAAGGTAAAAAAGTTAGTCCTTGTGGTTTGTGTGTGTGTGATTTGAATCATTCTGTCATTTTGACTCACCACTCACTTTAAACATTTTGAAAATTGGACTCGTCTAACTAAAACCTACGAGTAGAAATGCACTGGGATGGAAAACCTGTTGGGGATTTTATATTGGTGTAATTAAATGCTATTAAGCGAATAATTTGAGGGTACATTATAAAACGATAAAAAGTGGATGGAGTTTTTTTAGACTATTTATTAGTATTCACTAGATTAGTAGGTACTAGTCCCCCTCTCTTTCTCTTTGTTTTAGAACAAAAATTAAGTATTTTTCAAGTCTCAAGACGAGGTCTAATAAATTTTTTTTTTGAGAGTTGTGTATACAACTCAGTGAACAAATCTTGTCCACACACACAAAAAGTGTATTAAATTTCATATCATATTCTTAATCATAAGTATTACACTAATAAATTTTTTTTTTCAAAAGGCCAATGTACGTGTACAAACCAATTCAAACAAGATGATGAGTTTTGTATGATGATGATAATTATGATGATGATGAGAATTTTATTAGTAAAATTCTAGACAAGAGAACAATGTCCTCCAAATTTGTTTAGATCCGGATTTTACACATTTTTAGTTTGTAGTTACTCCTTTTAGTTATATAAAATAGAGAGAGAGAGAGAATTAATATTATAGAGAAAATTAATTAGCATATAAATATTAAATGGCTTTACAATAATTTTTTTGTTACTCTTACTCGGCATTCATACTAAAATATTTAATTCACTGTATTGTATGTACAATTTTTCTATATTTTTACGTAGAAATAATTAACAAAATAAAATATTTCTTTTGCTAAAAAATCTCTCTCTCTTCTACAAAGATAAAATGTCTTCAAAAGAATGGAAGGGAGGGTACACAAAGATGAAGAGAGAGAGAGATGTAGTTAAAAAAAGTTACATTGTTTTTAACACAGAGCTTGAAGGTATTAGCATTTTCATTGGCATAAACATGAGAGTTTAAGAGAATCTTTTTTTGTAGCCGCGCCGCCATAAAATGTCGAATGGAGAGAAGAAGCATGTTGTTGTTGACTACGATAGTTAGTGACCACCCAAATGACCCTACACATTTAACACTCTGAACATAAACAGTAATGGTCCAATTCTCTATGATATATTTACATGGTTATTAGCACTCACTCATATGCATACTAATCTGTCTCATTATTTCTATGTGTAACGTCCAAACCTATTTTTTTAGTAAGTACGCCATTTCAGTTTTTTCTCTCTCAAGTCAAGAGCTTCATTCTTCTTTTTCCACCTCCCCTACTTGATCTTTATTTTTTTTTTCTCTGTCTTTCATTCCTTTTGTACACATCCTATTCATAATGTCATGCAATATGCGTTGTGTACAATGGGCATGCAATGCGCTCATAATGACTCCTCTTGCTCTTGTTGTTGTGTACTCGTACAATAAAAAAAAATCCCCTTTTTGTTTTCTTCCAAGTCCTAAAGGCTGGACTGATGACGACCAAATTTTTTTTTACTTGTAGCCGCTACCACCTTCATTTCATTATACAAGAGAGAGAGAGAGAGATGGCAAAGGGGCAATGAATAAAAAGAGTTTTTTGAGAGTGAGAATCCCCGAAAAGTTGTGGGAAAATGAGATGATCATTTTTGTAACTCCAACACAACACAAAACACAGTACTGTAATAGTTATGTGTATTATTTAAAAAAAATATTTTTTTTGAGTATTTTTAAGGGGGAAGGAACCAGAAGGTAGGTAAAGGAAGAGAGAGAGAATGAAGTTTGAAAAAGTAGTAAAGAAAAAGAGTATCAGGTACATTTAAATTTTACCTTTACTCCTCCTCTACTTCCATTACCTTTAATGTCCACTTAAGTTTGAGAATTGTGTTTTGGTCTCTGTATAATATTATTATCTGTATATGATGATGCTCAATGGTTAAGATCAGAAGTCAAACTCTTTTAAACCAGAGAGAGAATCTGTTTACGGGATCAAGGTGGTTCCCATTGCCCATTCTCTTTATATTATTCCTCTTCTTCTCCTCTAATATCTGTACATTTGTATAGAAATATACGATATGTATGTACAAGTACAGTGTATTTTGCTCTCGTAGATTTATTTACGGCCGTGTAATTTTCATAAAGATGGAATACATCGTTTAACAAGTTACCCCTTGGAGTCAAATGTGATATTTAACACATATGATTTTAAAAAAATGTTAACTGTTTGAAGAAAAAAAATAATATAATTTATATAGGTATTGTAATATACTATTTTTTGAACAAAACACATCAACCAATGAATAATACTAAGCAGCTTGTTTTATTACCTTTAAACATGAATATCTAATATTTACGTTGTTTCTCTTTCTCTCTCTCTCTCGTCTGACATTTCAACGAGGGATAGAAATAACAAAAATATTTATTTTGACATTTAATTTTTAATTTTCATCTTGTTTATCGGCTTTATTTTTTTTTCTCTCTCTCTCTTTCTCTTGCATTATGTGTAATGTGTAGTACACATTGTGTATAGTAATTGTAATATGTACATAATTTAAGAGAAGAGTAGAATAAAGGGAGTAATATATAATTTCTCATGCTCAAAATTAAAACAGGGAAGAGCTCTTGAGGCATTTACTTATATTGTACGCGTGTCAAACAACAACCACAAGCACAACAACCCGACAATCTCTCTCTCTCTCTTTAGCCTTAACATTTTAACAACAAAACACAAAAACACTCTGTTTTGCATGGCCTTATATAATAATAATGTAATATCCGTCTATACATGCATATCTAAAAGCTTTTTCACTTGTTCATTTTCCAAAAAAATTCATTGCTCTTTTGCATGTGGGACAATATTTTAATACTTTTGACTTTGTGTCTATGAAAATAAACTTTGTACTTGTTCTTTTTCTCTATATTAAATTTTTTTTTTTGAAGAATCATATAAAATGAAATGTGGTTATTATTAACCATATAATTAAGAGCACGGATCCCCAACTCCCTCCTTGAATTTCTCTCTCTCTCTCCATTCATGATAAAAGCCAAAAGGAAACGACAAAAACAAAGAGTTTTAAATGTTGAAAGACCGTACAATTTACACACACACACACTTTAGTATAATCTTATAATGTGAGGGTTCTTGTGCATGTTAAACTGCGTGTAGAATGTTGGCAAAGATTAATAATTATATTTAAATATTGGTCAGTCTAATTTCTCAAAGGGTATAATGATAATAATTAATTATTTTGGAGGTAAATATTGTGATGAAAGTTTTGTCCTTTTAAATAAATAATTTTTAAATATTTATATAAATCATAATAAAATTAAACTGTACATTAGGTATTTTCAATTTAAAATTTGTTTTTTCTGCATTTATCAAAAAATTTAAATTCAAATAAAATTAAAGTTTACAGTTTGAAAGAGAGAGAGAGAGAGAAAGAAGATTAAGAATGGAAATAAAATGCGTAACTTTGTTTATCAAAAAACCATCTCACTTTAATTTTTTTTTAGCAGTCCAAGTTTGGAAATGAAATTAGTAAAATTTTACCTAAGTGTAAACGTAGTTTATGAGCCCATAAAGAGGTAAGTTTGGAAAGGATAATGGAGCAGTATAAAAAGTTTTGTGCAGGGAGGCAAAAGACAGAGAGAGAGAGACGAGAAATGGTTTTGTGTTCCTCCCTCCCCTAATAGGAAATGATTGAGTCTACCAATTAACTCCAAAAGAATTTGACTGGCCCTTGTCTCACCAGTTGTGGCGACAGTGTCAAGTTTCTTCACCTTGGCTTGTTTCTTTTTTTTTCGACACACACAGAGTCAGACTTTTTGAGAAGAGGAGGAAGAAGGAAAAAAAGTCTAGAGACACATATCAACATGGCCAGAGGCTATGGTTTCCTTTAAATTCAAACAGCTCACCGATCCGAAGACCGAATTATAGCATATATCTGTCTCTCTCTTACACTAGACGATCCCATCGCCGCGTCAAACAAAGGAGCACGACACTACGACAAGACAATGTCATGATTTTTTTTCTTCTTCCTTTCCTTCAACAAAATTTACTCACCATCAACCAGACAAGAGAGAGAGAGAGAGAGAGAGAGAGAGAGAACCTAAAAGATTGTAAGTGTATATAAGCAAACAGTAAATCTTTGAATTCCAGTCAAATGGGACACTCTTCATTACCACTATTTACCCCTTCTGGATTTTAAACCTTGATAAAAACTCTTCGTCTCTAATACTTGTCTCGTCTTGTCTCTCTCTCTTGTCTAATACATGGAAAGAAACCAACTTTTTTTTATTATGCTTCAATGGATTATTTTCGACTTGATCCTCATCTCTTTAAAATCCTATCTAATAATTATTTCAACTTTTTTTATATATATTATTTATACATGTAGTCTCTCTCTCTCTCTCTCTCTTGTTTCATTTGTTTTAGTTTGACAACGACAACCTACTATAACTTTTAATAATAAGACTCTTTTTTTATTTTAATAGTAGAGTGGACACACAAAAAATGAGACAGGATGACAATGGCTTGTCACACATTATTAACAGCTCTTGAAAAATATTATATTTCTTTTTGGCGCATTTTTCTACATTTATATTGGGAATTGGGATATATTACTAAAACCACAGAGAGGGATTGAATGAACCTTTTTTTTCTCTCTCTCTCTCTTGTGGTTTAATTTCTTCATTGAACTTGTACTTTGTACTTTGTCAAACTTCTTAGTCATTATCGGTTCATTCAAAATAATAAATGTAGGTGAAATTTAATGTATGCCATACATTGTATATGTATGGAGTACAGGGAAAAAAATTTTTAATGCTAAAAGTATTTCATATTTCACAGTCTCCTCTTAATTTTTACAGGTTTAAACAAAAGACCAAGACGACTGGCTCCTCTCTCTGAGCCCCCACTAGTTTTGTCGCCATGATACTTAAAACTTTTAAATATTTTTGTGAGAATGAGCCCATTGATATTTTATTTATAAATTGTACTTGTTTTATTACATTTTCTATATTTAACCATCGTCATTTTTTTCCCGACACTTTGTACAATTCAATTAGGCCGAAAATGGACATTTTTAAAAAAAAATACATTGTGAAATTATTCATTGTGAATTTATGTCATAATTTAAAATATCTGTCAAATTTTTTTCTCTTGTTTTTTAAAAAACAATAGAAAATAAAAATTTATTTATAATATTTCACTCGTTGACAAAACGACAGATACATTTTATAAAATAAAAGAATCTCATTTAAAATTAAAAAAAATAAAAATAATAATGAAAGCTACAATTATTTTGTAGTAAAATAAACTTTGATCATTTAATTGCCTTGAAAAATTTATATACGCACAAACAGAACAGAGAGAGGGGGAGGGGGTGTTCTCTATACAAGTTGATTCATACACAAACACAAAACAGAAAAAAATGAATGAAAATGTAAATTATGAGCTTGTCTCATGTTTCTTTTTTTTGTTTTATATTTTATTCTCTCCCCTCTCCTGAATTTGCTTATTATCGTCGGATGTACGAGCTACAACAATGACTTTTTAAATGAAGGTTCATAGCCCCAATAAGCAGTTGTTGTCTCTCCTAAAAAAAAGAAGTTTGTACAAAAAAGGATAAAAAAAGGGAAATATACATTTATATATGCATATGTACACCCTACAGTATCTTTACAAACTTTAAATATTTTTTCCCCCTTTTTTTAATAAGCACAACGAGAGAGAGAGAGAGAGACAAACAAACAATTGTTGTGTTCTAATACGATACGATTTGTCCTTAAGTACAAGACACAAGAGAGAGAGGAGTATTGATATTTTTCTATGAAATTTGGTGTGTTTGGTGGTTCGTGAGAACAAAAGAGAAACAAGGAGATTGTCAGAGAGAGAGAGCACTTGGTTTGTAAAACTCATCGGGACATGGGATGGCGTCGACGACAAATAAAGTATACGAGACGTCCTGTGTCTTTTGGATGGACTCATAGTGTATCCATACAATGGTGCATAACTAATGCTGACTGATATATAATATACAAACTCATTGCCTGTACATACGCTTGACTTTTCCCAACTTCTTGGAGTGACGATCCATTTACAAGTTTAGACAAGGAAAATAATACAGAGTACATATGTAGTGAATGTACATACATGTACAGTGTAAAATATAAAATTTAACATGTAGAAATATAAGCTTTGATTTTTGTCTCTTTACATTTTACATACATTAGAGACAGAGAGAAGAGAAGAATGGAGTCAGTCTGTAGAGTAAAAGTTGTAGGTAAATGGGCGTAGTGGGACATGCCGTGTACATATGAGATTTGGTGTAAGTTTGAGTGTCGTAATTAGGTAGTAGTAATAGAATGCATGGTTAGTGACAAGAGAGTTCGAATGACATGAGACCAAAGAAGAAGAAGAAGAGAAAAAAAACTACAGTCAATATATAAACTAGTACAACATACTAAAGTTAGTAGTCTTAGCTTTAGGGGTAAAAAGGAAAAGGATATACATGTGAGATCATATGTCATCATTAGACTTTTACTCAATTTTTATTTTTTCTTCCACATATGTACCACTACACATTCTCTTTTTCTAGACATGTTCCTCCCCCTTCCAACTTTTTTTCCATGGAGGGTCTATACATAGAGAGAGAGAGAGACAGACGACAGACAGTGGCTGCAGATACATGACTCAAAATAGAGAGAGAGAAAAGAAGGAGGGAATATTATTCCATATAATTTGAGACTTTGGTTACAATTATGACGTTCACACCGCTCTCGACAAATAATTATCAACTCTGACTCCTCTTCTCTCTCCTCTACATCAACAGGGACTCATTTTACACATTACAACACTCTCTTTCCGGATTCCTTTACTAAGATGGGTCTACAATAATATTATTCCATGTTTTCTTTTTCTTAAATGATACATCAAGACTAACAAAAAAGGGAGGGGAAAGTCTATAATGAAACAACATTAATTGTTTAATTTTTTAAAAGGGGTAGAATTGGGAATTACAGGCAATACTTTTTGTTTCAAAAGTTTTTAAGAATGAAAAACAAAATAAAGATTTGAATCAATTGAAGGGTAGACTCAATCTTGTTAAGATGTTTTGTTACATTGAGAGGGGGGAATAGATGTGGAAAAGAGACAAGAGAGAGAGAGAGGTTCAAGTTGGCGTTAAAAACTTGAGTTTTTCCAGCTGTGAAGGAACATTGTCACCCGGGACGTATAGGTTTCCGGTATCCGTACTCGCAGACGCCAGCCAGTAATTTATTAATCTCTTTTACTCATTTCACCCTCCAGTGGCCAACCCTTATCTCTACATCAACAAGTCTCACATATTCTATCCTACCCGGCGTCCACTTCCACTCAGTCCAAGCTAGAAGGAGACGCACACTCTCTTGCCTTCTTCTTAAGTCTCTCAATTTCTGTCTCTGACTAAAAGACAAAACGAAGACATGGAGACACAGGGAGGAGAGACAGACATAACAAGAGCAACTTGAGAGAGATCAAAAAAATTCTCAACAACTGACAAACTCTACCATCCACATTATTTATATCCCTTTTGTATATATGTACACACACACAACATGTCATGGACTAATATCATGGGACTGCTAAAATGGAACATGTTTTCCCTTTACATTACATAGAAAATACGTCTCTTGTACGTACCTATGTGTATTTTTTGGGGATGAGGATATAGAAAATAAAAACAAATGAAAGATACCATAACAAGTTACAAGTACTATCTTTGTAATGTTTTAGGAAGAAAAAAGTGAGATTAGGGAGTTGGGAAGATGCCTTTTTTGAATGAATGAGAGAGCGGACATTCATATTTGTACATTTTCTCATCAACAAGCCACTTTGGATATCATGTGGAGTTAAATTTTCTTGTAGAAACATTAAATGTAATTGAGCTCTGCATAAATACTCGTTATCTCTCTCTCTCTGGCTGCTGTAATCCCTCTTCAAATTCTTTAACAGTTTCATTTACACTAAACAACATTCAACAACATTGTCCAGAGATTTGAAACTATAGACGACCAACGAGAGAGAGAGAGAGAGAAATTCAATATGGACAACTTCCTTGTGAATTTAGGAAGCAATTCATGTGTCATTCATACTCCATGTAATTATCACTTCCCTTTTTTTACTATATTTTCTATTCATTTCTAACTTCTTTTTTTTCATTCATAAAATGAGCTCATTTTACGACGACTTTTTTTTCTACTCCTTTTTTTTACAAATCTACATAAACAAAATTTTCAACATTTTTTTAATCTTCCGCCATACTTGAATTTTTCTTTTTTGTGAACTTTCCCATGCTTTCACATTGGAACACATTATGAATGATTGACAAAAATTAAATTTTCAAAAATTAACTGGTTTGTAGTTAAGTGTTGTCATTGTATCTGTACAACCAGAAAAAAAAATTAATTTGGTGTGTTGTACTAATGACACAATGTTTTGACAAAGGTGGATATAAAAAACAGAGGAAAATAAAATAAGGGGAAAAAAATAAATAAATAAAATGATGAATGAGAAGACAATAGAATTAGTTGAGTATTTATAACACATAAAATATAAATACAAGTTAGTACGAGATAGTTAATAGTTAGAGACTAATGAAATGAAATGGGATTAGAATATGGAGCGCAACACGTTATTGAATTGGTCATTAAACCGACACTGTGCCATTTTGTCTCCCCCCGTCTCTCTCTCTCTCTCACTAATGGAAACTTATACAAAATATATTAAAAGAGTATACATATCAATATATGATGATTACGTCATATACATTATGCATGGCGTCAAAGTGCCCTCCTCTCGTATGGTGTACAGTGGAGAATATAAAGTATTTTTCCAAAATGATATAATTATAATCGTATAAACACATTGAAATTTAATCACATTGCCCAGGCTTTTAACACGAAATATGTATTTGCGGGGGTTACAAACTTTTTCCATTGACTTAGTTTTCCCGAGGGTACATTGCATTAATACAAGACCCCTCTCTCTCTCTCCTCCATGATCCTCGTCCCTATTTCTCTATTCTCTCCCCATATTTCAAATCATCAAAAGGATCCCCTTTACCTCTTAATGTATTGCATATAAAAATATATGTACTTTATCTTACCCTACTAAAAATACACACACACACAGAGAGAGAGAGAGAGAGGACAATATGGGGAACATTGAGAAAATAATACTTTTTTTGTCAAACCAACGTGTATTCATATCTCACACTAGATTACGTACACAACACTCTGTTATCTCTCTCTCTCATTTCATCAATATTTTTAACATTGCCACACTCTATCTTGATACCAAACCAGGGCGTATGTACAAGTGTACCAATATATTTGTATACATAATAATAATCTTTGTAATATTTTGGAACCAAGAAACTTATTAGTCTCCTATCGTCCTCTCTCTCTCTCTCTCTGGTGATATGCACACATGGTCCTTTTTTCAGTGAGAGGGGAGGGAGAAGGGGGGTAAGTGACTGAAAGCTTTTTATTATGTCCTCAACCTCACACGTTATACATAATAGATTGTGAATAAAATTTGAAGAGAGAGAGAGAGAGAGGGCTTTCAATAAATGACAGGGTGACATGGAAATGGAGTTGAATTCAAGTAAATATAAATCCAAGTATTAGATTGATAGTCATGTGGGAGTTGAGCGTTTAGGGGGTAGAGAGGAAGAGGCAGAGACGAGCCTTCTTCTCTTTTGTATGTAATCTTTGTAATGATTCTGCACAACTTTACAAGAGACATCCTACGCTCAATGAAATGAGAAAAAATATAATAATATCTCTACACTCTTGACTGTACACAACATGTAGGACTTTTGGGGCTTTATGTATATTCAATTGCTCTTTTTCTTGTCTGTCCATCTCTCTCTCTCTTTTATATTGTTAAGTTGATTTACATGGGCAAATGTTAAATCCTAACCTAAGATAAAAATGTAAATGCCTATGAATAATGGGTGAGCTGTGCTGTGTGTGTACAGTATAAAAACATATTTTTTTTATATAATAATAATAAAAAAGAATATCCATATATAATAATTTTAACATGTAGACATTCTTCATTTCTTCATAAAAATATTGTGTTCAGAGGCTACGTCATGTCATATTAATTGCACAAATGATTCTAACACCTACAAAACCTCATCTGTACAGAAAAAAAATTTTACCTTGTATGTTTTTTGTACACTTTGCACTTGTACAAGTACATAGACACTGTGTAATCATCTTTCTCTCTCTCTCCTTTTTTAATATTTACATTCATCTTTCATCTTGTTTTTTTATTTTTTTTATTTTGATGTGTTAAAATGATAATAAAAATATAGAAAAGGAGTTGTACATTTTCTTCATTCTTCATCAACTTTAAGTTTTATAAGGAAATCATTTATTGTGGATGAAAAATAATTTAAATGGTGTGTCTATTCTATAGATTGTGAAATAATTTTTGAAAAAGAAGAAGAAGAGGAGGATTTGGGATATTAATAAATTCGATTGATATTCTCGATCCCGGGTTCCCTCTCTCTGAAAAAAAAAAGATTTTCCGTGTAGAGTGACTCATCAAAAATGCAAATGAGGGTGATTACAATGGAGAACACGGATAATCAATCACTGTATGGGTAAAGAATACACTTGTAATCTTACTCCCATTTGCCTTATCTTATCACAATGTTATAAAGCTACATTATAATACACAAAACAAAAACACACACACGCTACTTATATCTCTCTCTCTACACTGCAGTTGGATATCTGTACTGTATAAAAATCATGTGAACATGAGTGAGAGAACATGACTATAGTGTGTAGTTTGAGTAAAACTAGCTCAATGATTTGAACAAATCATAATTACACACGTTCTCTCTCTCTCTCTCTTGTGTATTTCTATCACATCTCAACTTATTAATTTTATGCATCTCATAATAATAATTCTTGCAATGTCTAACCTCATTTATTTTACCTTGTCTTTCTCATTTACCAAACTTCCTAAAATGGTTCCCCCCCTCTCTCTTCTTTTTAACTTATTCATTCAATGTGTGTTCACTCAATACTAATCAATGTTAAACATTCACTTAATTTCTGTTGTGACAAGCTAAACAACAAGAATTTTTTTTTGTTTTGCATGGTAAAATATTAAATGTTTAACTTAACATTCATCTTTAACTATTCCAGTCCTCATTCCTCCCCTCTTGGGGTAGAAAAATTTATTTGGAGAAAAATTCCCATTTACAAATGTTTTATAAACAAATTGGAAATTTGTTGATACTTGAGAGAGAGAGAGAGGCTAATTGTAATTTATACTTTTCAAAAGAAAATTAACTTTATTCATTCACAAGATTCAAGATTATTAGTCACACATTTTTATTGGTGTACTGACGTACTGTGTACTACATAAATGTGTAAAAAAGTGTACAATTAATTTAAATAAAAAATAAAACTAAAATAGAGATCACTTAATTTAAAAAAATATATAAAGATCATCGTGGTTACTTTTAGGAGAACCAAAAAGTTTAGGGAAAGGGATTGACGTGTCTTTTTTTAGAAATAAAGTAGAGAGAGAGAGAGAGAGAGAAATGGTGGTTGCCATTTCCATTAGGGAAGCTTAGCTGTAGGTTTTTGTTTTGAGGAGGAGGAGGATGGAAAGTGATCAATTTAGAAAATAGAGTTCATTGTTATGCACAATGAGAGAGAGAGAGAGAGAGAAATGGAAGCAATTGATGCGATGTGGTGTTCCAAGCTGTGGCTGTGGGGCGATTGAGTTTTAGGCTTATAAATGTATGTACACACAAATAAAATAAGGGAGTACAGTTTGAGATGAATGTTAGAGGGTTGAGGTTGAGGTGGGTACTGCACTGCATGGAAATTGTCTTGGAAGAGGATATTTGGAAATCATTGTGTAGCAATTTGTGTCTCACAGCAGGGGAAAGTAAATACGAGGGGAATGACTCGGAAAAACAATTTCCATTAACTAAAATCAATCCTCTTAATCAACATTAGTCGGTTCTTGGCTCCATTGCCATTCCCCATGTCTATTTCTCTCTCTCTCTCTCTTTAACATTTAGCTTAGCCTCCCTTACTTTTTTTTGAGAGCATGAGAATTGAGAAGACGAGAGAGAGAAAAAAAATAAAATTTGTATTCATCCATCCTCCTAATTCCTCTCTCTCTCTCCAACTTTGAACACAAACTCACTAAACTGGGGTGGGCGACTTAGACATGGAGAGAGAGAGAAAATAAACCTTTAATCTAAAAACTTTGGTTTTAGCCTATAATTCTATGAGAATATTGCAATAAAAATAAAATAGACAGAGTCAATAATGTGTTCTACATTACCCTAATGAATACTATATTGAAAATAAAGTACAATGTTCATCCTATTAAGTAGTCTTGACTAATGTAACTCATTTTCAATGCAATCTTATTATGCCTAATGGTGTATTTATGGCAAAAGTGTTACATTACATGCCATCCCCAACCTCGTCGCCTTCTCTCTCTCTCTCTCTCTCTCTCTCTCTCCTCCATTCAACAGCTTCTTTATTATCAATTTCTCATCATACGAGTATGAGTATTGTTATACAGAGAGAGAGAGAGAGAGAGTATAGCCAATCCTTTCCATATAAATTATTATAGACTAGTTCCCCTCCTCTCAATTCTTTTTTTGGCACACTCTACACAAAATTATTCACCATTATGTACATAATTGTACTAGACAGTTTATAATAAGAATCAACGTTATGGAATGAGACTAATATTTTATTATTCCCATTACAAATATATACAGATTTACCCCCTTAAACTCTTCTCTTGTTCAAAAAAATAATGTTTATTTTTTAGATGAATCTACAGATATATGTATACACTAGTATACAGCTGTAGTTTCAATGGTTTTGCAAATTGTGACATGACAGGCAAGTGAGTTTTGTAAAAAAAAAAAGTTGTGTATCTTCAATGTGAAATCAATTTTAAAACTCATTGAACCAACATTTTATAAATAATTTGGCACATTTCTTTTTACAACTTGCAACAAAAAAAAATAACAAAACTCTATTTAGCATCGTGTACACTGTACAAACCCCCACACGGTGATATGAGAACACACACGCTTACAAATATTCTTCCTTTTTTTAAAAAAAACCCTTCAGCTTTTTTGTGAAGCATGGAAGAACCTTTTTTTATTGCAAAAATCATGTTTCTTTTAAAAACAAAAGGGGTTTAGTTTTAAAATAGAGAGAGAGAGAGAATCTCTGTACAAAAAAGGGGGATAATTTATAGTAGAGAATGGAAATACAGACGGAATATTTTTTGAAATTAAAAAGAAATTCTTCTCTTCATTTTCATAACTCATCTCTTCTTTTTTTTTTACTGAAAACAATGGAGTTGAAGTTTGAAAGAAAGAGATTTTGTTTTTTCATGAAATATATTTTTTTTCTCGGCTCTTGTCTCTTTCACATGTTCTACATGCAAAAAGTCATTATTGAATGCTGAATGAAATTTACGAGGGTTTCTTTTTTACTTGAGAAGCCCTTGCCATTGTAACATGTGTTATGTGTGTCCTCCTTTGCTTTTGAAAAAAAAAATTATAACCAAAATTTCTCATTCTTAGTAGTGAACACGTTAAGAACATGAATAAGAAGACGAGACAATAGACAAATAATTAGTGTAGACATGGAGGACAGAGGAGGAGGCACAAAGTCCCCCTCCTCCCCTCTCACCAAAAAGTTTGAGAATCCAATTGAGAAGAGAGAGAGAGGGAATAATATTTTTCATAAAATTTTTGGGGAAAAATGCCCCAGAAACTTGAGTAAAAAACAATGGAGTAATGAAACTGTTATATTTTCTCGTTCATCATAAAGGAAAGGCGACATGGAATGGGGGGAGTTGAATTCATTTAAGTTTTGAATTTACGACTCCGTTAATTACCCTACCATTTAGTCTTGTACAATATAGCTGTTGTTATAGACTGTACAGAGAGAGAGAGAGAGAAGTGCCAGGGAGCCTTTCGGGTTTTATAGATTATGTATGACGCTCTCTCTCTCTCTCTCTCATGTTTTTGTCTGTGTGTGTCTATGTTCTTGCTAAGTGACTGTCTATGTATGTCTTGAATCTTAAATGTTCACTAATTCGATTTTCTACTTGTTTCATATGACGACGACTAAACTCTCTCAACACAACAACGGAGGTTTTCATGAACAATTGTACTTTATCCTCCTCCCCTTCTCTCTCTCTCTCACATTAGTCTAAACTTGTAACCATCTCTACAACTCTCATGTCCTGGATGACTACACAAGTTTGGTCAATCCTACAATTTCCCATGCATTTTAATATGAAAACTCTTCCATTTTCTTTACTTAAATTTTGAGTGTACTCTCTTGTCATGTTGTCTCATGTGAGAGGTCATTAGTTGTATTATTTAAAAATCAATTGTTAAATATATTTAACTTAATTCTCAACTACGTGTATATTCTCCATTTTGTACAGATACTTTCATCAGAATTCACATTAGAGATAAAAACGTGTGTTGTGTGGTTTTTAGTGTGATTAAAAAATGATGAATTTAACATGAACTCTTCTCTCTCTCTCTCTCTCTATTAATTGAAAACATGGGATTGACCCATGACTTCAATATTTTATACTTAAAACTACAAAGGCTACTCAGACTTTCGGACTCTATCTCTTGTTGTACACTAATGTATTTTACTGTAGTTGTACACATCCTTGTAGACATGAGAGTACAATCTCCTTTTTGTTGGGAGAACAGCTAAAACACTAACTAAATAATTAATTTCATGTATACAGATAGAGATAGAGTTCAATTTTTGTGATGCTTCGAGGCGTCTACAGATTAAAAAAACAGTTGACTCTCTTGTGATTCTTGTGAAGAATATCAGATGGAGACTAGAATTATTTTCTTTCCCCAAAATTAATTATTTTTATTTGGTCCCTTTTCCTCTAGGAATGAAGGACGATGATGGGGCTATAGCCGCTATTTTTTCTCTCTCTCTTGAAGAGAGACATAATAGAAGAAAAAGATTTAAAGTTGGAATAAAAAAAAACAACAACAACTCGTAAAACAGCAAGACATGTACTCTGGTTGAAAATTTACAAGCGGAACAAGAGAAAAACTTGTGTATCACTTTGATTAAAACACTGAAAAATATTTACGATTAAATTACAGGTTTTGATTGCGGACGACCATTAAAGGGAACCATTATCTTTTTTCGTGTCTATAGTCCCTCTCTCTCTCTCCATTTTTTTCATAATACAGAATATATCTACACACTCACACTAAATGAGTGTGATTCAAAGTCAAATTTCATGAATGTACGCGAGTACGTGTGTTGTACGAGTACGAGTGTGTGTGTGTGTGTGAGACGAGGCTCAGTCACAAAAAATATAGTTAAATGACATATGTTAGCATCACGGAAAACTACAATAACAATAATAATAATAACGAAAAAAAATACAAGTCAAGTTGTAAAGTATTCATGGGCTGTCATAAAATGAGTCTAAAAAAACATTTAATATTTCTTTTTTTTAGTCAACAATTTTTCTTTAACCGATAATAGAAATAGACGATGACTCTCTGAGAGAGATGGCAAGTCTCAAATTTTTTTTATTTTTATTATTATTAGACCTAAACTGTATTATTGTTATAATGTCTACATGTGTAAGAGATACAGAACCAATCCCATACAATTTTATTTATTGCCTATATACCTTCAAAAAAAAATATCCATGACTCCATGTTTCGTGTCATTCATCATCATTTGGGATGATGATGATGGATATACAAGGGAAGATATAAATATATTATGTGGTTGTGTGTGTACATGAGAAAATATTTAACAAATTCTCAAAACTACCAAAAAACAAACATTTTATTTGTGTACACTTTGTCTTAAATCCTAAATATAAATAAGTTAAAGTCCCCCCCTCCTCTCTCTCTTCCCATATTTTCAACATTGTCAGTGTCACAAAATACTTAAAATTACTTTTAGAGTATTTTCATGTTATCATGTGACCTTATTGTTTGTATGTATATATATGCACAAGGAAAAAATAGTGACCTATAATAATGTTGGCTTTGTGAAGTTTTACAATGATAAATTTTATATTTGGTATATGTTTTTTGGGGGCTGCAAATTGCTCTTGCTCGTGTTCAAAAATAATTTTCTCATGTATTTTTTAACAACAATTAGACAATATCATAAAGGACTCTGTGTTTGTAGAGTCCCCACCGAAAAAAATAAAATTAGAAAAAAAGGTTATAGACTCTAAAAGCATTTTGAGAAATTTTTTTACACAAACTGATAACACAAAATGGACGGAGGGGGGATTATTATTAACTACTACAGTACAAGTACAGATATTAGACTCATAAATTCTTTGAACAAATTTCAATAAAATAAAAATCTCATGTCGCCACTCTCTTTACTTTTCAATCAAAATAAAAAACTTTTTTTTCAAGATAAAATATTTTGAGAAAGAAAAGTTTTCTAAAAAGTTTTTGGAAAAGAAGACTATCAAAAAGTTTTTTAGACAAATTGACATAGACAAAATTATACTTTGGTGTTGTATGCTGTATGTACAGATATGTGAGATTAGAATACATTTCTTTTGTAAAACATTGGAAAAAAAGATCAAAAAATTTGTAGTAGACTCCATTTTGAATAAAATAAAAATAAAAGATTAGTAGTCAACTAGTAAAATAAATTGTTGAACCATATAATTGGCTTGACAAAACTTTGTAGAAATAAAGAACCAAAAAAAGAAAAGAGAGGCTGAGTAAAAATTGTATAAAAGAAAAATGTCAAGAAAGAAGCCACAAGAGTTTTCTTTTTTTTTCATACAATGCAAGAGGTATAATACAGACAGAGAGAGAGAGAGCTAATAACTTTCTGTCTCTGATTTTCCCAAGGAAATGTTCAACAGACAAGAGGAAAGATCCTTTGGGACAGATTTTGTAGATGATGTTATTGTGGAAAATAGAGAGAGAGAGAGAGAAGAGAGAGAAGAAGATGGGAGAAGAAGAAGAGACAGTCAGAGTGAGCAAGAGCAACGGAAATCGACACAAGAGACATGCTGAGCTCAAAGATTCACGCAAAAGGTCTAAGTGTACGGAAGAGAGCTTTCTTTGCAAAATCTTGCAAAAGAAGGCAAAGGCGAAGAATTCATACATATATACTATACAGTACACAAAAAAAAGAAGAGAAAAAATAGAAAAGTGTGTATAGTCTGTCGTCTGGACTTTTTTTTGTTACAGATTGTGTATTATCTGTTTCTACAGTTTGTATATAAGCAGAGAGAGAGAGAGAGACAGAAAAAAAGTGTATAATGGATATGATGAGAAAGGGCTGAATGTATAAAAAAAGAAGAGAGAGAGAGAGGAGGAGGAGGATATGGAGAATATAAAAAGGAAGAAGGGATATATGAAAAAAGATAGGGTTGGATGTTCTGGGTATTATATAGACAAGTGTTACATGTGTCGTACATGTGATGTTTGGTAAGGGGGGAGGGTGAGGGGTAATAGACAGGTAATTAATGGTTGAAGTGTATGGATAAAAGGGAAATCGTGTCTTCTTAGCATAATCTTCCAATGGCTGAGGACAAGGCATAGCAAGGTGTTGGACACGCCAACAAACTACGCGAACAAGTTGCGGGGAATTCTATGAACTTAGAAACGCTTCCAATGGAATTGAAGAACCCAATGAGGATTTGTACAGTAAAACACTGCCACACCAAATCCCCTATTTTTTCCCAACACACACACACTCACTCTCACATAGAGAGATTTCTATCCCCCTTCTCTTCCATTGGTTGCTCAAGAGGGTTGACCAATGAGGAGTGAGATGAGAGGAAGAGTGGAGGGGTAAGATATGTGTATTTTTTTTGTTTGGGATAAAGTTGAAGGGGTAACGTTTTACTGTACAAATCCTGTTGGTAAAGTAAACTCCCACTTCTCTAAAATCGGAACAAAATAGGAGGAGAAACCTTTGGAAACAATCCCTCTGGGGCAGATTGCCTGAGCAGTGCAGCGTTTGCGCTTTTTCACCATTTTAACATTTACCATTAGTTTAGTTCACGAATATACTCACACGTGGAAAGTCATGTCTTACTTCTCACCTGTGTACGGCAACCACCAGGTAAGAGATTTGGAAGTCTCCCTTTTCTTCTTCTTCTACTCTTCTCTCACTCTTAAAAACATATCCCCCCACTTAGTATAAGCATACAATCCAACCACCACACACACTTACTGTCTCACCAGCTCTCTTCCACTGAGCAACAAAAACCAACTAAACAACACAAAAAAATACTAATTTTTTTTACCTTATGTCATACTCAACACTCTTCAATTCCTAATCCTCTCTTGTCTCTCTCTCTCTCCCCACACACACACACTCACACTCTTCTGTATCAACAAGAGTTGTTCTTTGTGGACTACAAAAGTTTTTTAAATGAGAAACATTTCGATCTACTAATTGTCCAAAATAAAGTGACTCCAATTTGCAAGTAAAATAGTTTTAAAAAAATTTCTTGGAAGAATCAGTGTGTTGTTTTTTTCCAATTTGTTGTTGTTGTGAAATTTGTTGGAAAAATTTACTTTGGGAATGACTTGACAGTTTGATCAACAATTTTTTGAAACTAAAAAACAAGAGAGACTACTTGTAACTACTACTACGACATAATTCTCCGGTACGGGATTTGTATGAAAATTTACTACCCTCATTGTATTCTCAAGTACAAAGGAAGAGCAGGGAGAAGACGGAAGCGGAGGAAGAGTAAAGACAAATATTTGTAACAAAAAGAAAAATATTTAAAATTACGCAATAGCAACATGTACTGACATACCATCAGTTCTGTAATCTGTAGAACAATCAAATCGTCCAAAAATTAAGTTAAAATTGAAAACATCAACTGAAAATTGAAAAAAAATAAATAATTATAAACAAAAAGACACGAGACAAGTGAATGTGACAATTAAAAAAGTACACCTGGTACGCATGTGAGAAATTAAAAAAAGAAATAATTTACTCTACTTCCTTAACTTTATTAGTCTAAGAGGAACTCTTTTTTTAAATTAAAAATATACGTATCTTACTTATCATCATCATCATCATCACTATTTATTATTTATATCAATTTGTCTACTTATAAAACCTACACTCCACCTCCCTCAATTCAACGAGTTTAAACGAAATCTTTAAATTTATTATTTTTTATTGTGTGGCTAAAAAGTGTACAACGTAACAACAACCAATAACAAAAATTTGTAGACAAAATTTAATTTATAAAAAAACAACAAAACATGTGCGCTGCCCTTTACATGAAGGAAGGAGTCTATGATTTAACCAAAGTGGATGGACTGCAACGTAATCTTGTTGGTTCTGCTGCCCAACAAATTAGGGTGAATTAATTGAATCACTCAAAAAAAAAAAGAATAGTCTTGTTCTTTAGTTTTTTTGTAGTCAATTTTCATTTCATATTCTTTTTTCAATTGTAGATCAAATTCAAAATCTATTTTTTATTTTGGATCCAATTAAATATTTCTGTTCATTATTATTTTGAAAAACAAAAAAGCTAGAGCAGCTACTATAATTTGTCTTGTAAAAATATTTTTTATTGTGCTCTTCTATTTACTGCTATTACAGTACAGTACATAAAATGATGTACTACCTGCCACTATTTTTATTTTCTGAGAGATGACAATCTGTCTCAGATATATTTTTGAGTTTGTTGTTGTTCCTTTTTTTTCTATTTTGATTATTATTTGAGCATGCCACTTCTTGCATCGATCAAGCTGCTTTTACATTTATATTAGTGTTACATGGACATATAGATGTATATGTGTATATATAATTAATCATTTTGTTTTTTTTTAGAATTTTACTAAATTATACACTTGTCTTCCCCATATATATATACATGTATACCGTATATTTAGATATAGTCCCGTATTTCCACTATAATTTTCTTTGTTTACTATACTATTTCAAGATTTATCTAGTACAAGAATCTTATACTACAGATACATATATATATATACATATAGCACTTGTATAACAGTTATTGTATTAGCTAAATCAATTTTTTGACACTTTTTTCTCTATAAAACACACACACACAAACACATGGACATTGTACCCTTAGACATAAAACAAGTAGTGTCAGTTGTATCAATTTAAAATTTGTTTGCTAAAATTAGTTAATTTGTATTTTTTTTGCATCAAAAAAGATTTGATTTTGTAAATAATTTATTGTTGTTAATAATTTGTAGAAGACTAGACTAGAAAAATATTTCTTTTTGATGGAGAATGTAAAAGTAAAAATGTAAAAAAAAGACTTGTTCTTTTAAAATCTAAAAATTCTCATCAAAACTGTTTTTAATTTTATCTTTATTTTAACTAGTAGTTTAATAGTAAAAAGAATGAGGATGATGATGATGAGAGTAGATATAAAAAAAGTGTATAATTAAGTGACTATTGTTTAAATTTTATGCATGGATTATTCTTTTTTTTCTCTATACAAAAAAAATAATTGAGATGTTTATTTTTAAAAAAAATGATTTTAACTATGATTGTTTATTTTTTCTAAAAAATTTGAATAGCTTTTGGGATCACCAAATTCGTCATCAGGTGGGATGAGTGGGTCCACATCTCCTAATGGACCTAATGGGGTCACAACATCACCAGGGACATCATGTTGTGAAGGTGGTCGACCACTTGTAACAGACCCGGTCACAGGTCAATCCGTGTGTTCATGCCAATACGATCCAGCTCGTCTAACACTATCATCATATCCTCGACTCGCTTACCCCCCTGCCCCTTATGCTCCTCCTACAGAGCAAAATCCCTACCCAAGCCTGGAATCTTCTGCATTCTACTCACCTTTGGTAAGTGTACAAGTGAGACGAAGTGCTCTCTCAAATTATTTGTCATTTGCCTTGTTTGTTTTGTAAAATTACACCACCACCAAGTATTGTCCATATAACTTACATGTCTGAGAGGGGTATACGTATCTGTTATGTACAAAGATAGAAAAAAAACGGATGGAGAGTGAAATGAAGGCAACTTTGTTTCCAAGAGGGTTTTAGTACGAGTACGAGTACAAGTAAAGCATCTCCAGATCATATTTCTAAGTAAGCTAAGCTCTCAAGTAGTTATGCCTATAGTAGCCATTATAAATCATCTAAATGATCCAAAGTCTCACTCTCCCTTGTACAGTACACATACTAAGTAGACTTTTTTGTGGTATATCTTATACACACAGTCTAGTCTCTAGTCAAGTTTTTTGACTATTTTGTTGAGGGTTAAAATAATAAGAAGAAAAAACTGTAGGAAAAAGTACATTTGTAACATGTACGTTACATGAAAAATTATGTATTTAAGTTGGATTTTGTAGGTTTGTACTTGTAGTAGTGAGCACAAGCACATGCCTCCGTACTTCAGGATCGCATTTCACTCTTGACACGCTCTAGGAAAACTAATGAATCACCAAAGAAAATGTAATTAATCACAATTATTTCAAATAAAATTGGGACGTAGACACATTGTTTTTCATGAGAGAAACTGTGGAGAGAAACAAAAACGTACATCAATCAACTCTACGTAGGAGGCTCACTCACTAACAATCTCTCTCTCTCTCTTGTCTCTAGTTAGTTAGCAAAAGACAGAGAGAGAGAAGAGTCATTATAATGCTATAAATAATATTTATTCAATTGTTGTGGAATGAGCTTTAAAAATTGTAATCAATTTAAATGATACTTGTTTTTTTATACACTCAAACATGTATTTTTCTTGTCTTCAAAAATAAAAAACAGAAAAAAAACAATTCTCAGTTTTGTACTTCTAAAAAAACAAATACTACAGTAGTTAAATTTAAAGTTGATTGTACACTTAAAGTGGTACAAGATATCTTTTTATTTTTGATTATTATGAACAATGTATTCATTAAAGGAAGAGGATAAGGGAGGGAGGGTCAAGAGAGAAAAGGTAGGAGGTTGGCCATAGTAATTCAGAGGGCATCATCATGTACAGATAAATAAACACAAAAAAAACACAAGATATACAATTTCATCCAGACAATTGTACATGATAATAGAGATTTCAAATGAAAATTACAGGTGGGATTAGTATTATTTGAAAATAATAAAGGTAGAGAGAGAGAGAGAGAGAGAGAAGAAAAAAATGAACAAAAAGGGGGGGACTCAAAATTGTATAATAACCACTGTTTGTCTAGTACACACTACAGATAGTAGTCAAGTAGTAGTGAATAGAGTGACAATAATTGGACATGGAAAGAAAAGAAGGATTATAAAATGTTTTTGTACAAACTCGACATGGAGGAAGGAAGAGAGACTTGTCTCTCTGGGTGTAGAGACAAGTTTTTTTTTCTATTATGGAGAAAGACAGAGAGAGAGGGGGGTTAGCGTGTGATTTGAGTAAAAAGGTTAGAGAGTGAGCTTGTCGCCAACAATATTTCGTCAAATTTTTAAGGATGTAATTGAGGGTAGTAGATAAAAGTGAGATAATAAGGAAGGACTGGAAGACAGTGTAATGGAGTGGATGGCAGTTAAATGGTTTGGGACGATGTGTACTCTGATATTAGTGACAGAAAAAGGTAGCCTGCTAGGGAATGGTACGAGAGAGATAGTAAAATAATACATTGTTTTCAGTTTTTCCAACTCATACAAAAATCTTTGCCTGTATGTAAGTAGTAGTACGGGACAAAATGGTTTTAAAAGTTTTTTTTTTTGAAAAAGTAATACATAATACTTATGTAGGAACTATAATTTTTAACATGGGAAGGAAAGGGAAAAAATATGTAAGGTATGTTGGAAGTGGTATGGGACATGTAAGTTGTTGGAGTAAACAAGTGATGTACATTGTACAAGATATGATGTGATGGGATGTTATTCGTGAATGGGATCTGTTTGCCTGATAATGGATGTGTTTGTTAGGGTGGGGCGTATGCTGGTCTCAAGGAAGGGAGCGGAACCGACATGACGTGCTGGCCCAACTCAGGGACTCTACAGGCAGGCTACTATCCGTATGGTGACCCTGGATTCGCTGCTGCATACGGGTCAGTACAGTCTCTTAAACCCCCTGCTCATCTCTACCCCATACTGATCACATGAAATTTCATGATCCCACACACTGACTTTCCCAAATTAGATTAGGGAACCACTGCCACTGCTCGCTGGCTTTACTGATTTATTATGACATCGACAATACCCCCTTTTTTTCTCTCTCTATTTTCCATTCTCCTTCATAATTTCACCAACTTTTTCTTTTTTTTCCAATTCAACTCTTCACTTCTCTCTCTCTCTTCCTACTCCTTTATATGTTATGTAAAAAAACAATATTTTGTGTGCGTGTGTGTACAATCCCTTCCTCGTCTCCATCTGAGTCTTGAGACTGAGGTCCATTTGGCTATCACACCTATTATCATTTTTACAAACCATGATTGGAACAATCCGACTCATGTCTGGATTCCTTAGATTTTTACAAAGGGGTTACAACCTCATGAATTTTTAATCGAATTAGTCTATCCCCAAACAGTATGAGACCACTTTATATTCTTGTTAATACCATTGGATTGTATTTCATATCAACTCTCAAATATTTTTTTCTCTCTCCTCTCTCTCTCTCTTACCTACCTTGAGAATATAAATTTTTCCCTATCATCTCCTCTCTCTCTCAAAAAAATGATTCTTATAAACACACACACACATTCTACTAGAGATTATATCAAGTCTACTCAAGACAGGCATCACAGCAGCAGCAACATCATCATTGTTGATATTACACACACTCTTGTATATATTTAATATTACATACAAAAACATGCGTATACATATAATACACAAAACTCTGAGTGGAGTCTCTAGTGGAGACAAGGGAGAGAAAAAAAAGCCAACACTTTTTATCTAGTTTCACATAAAACAATACAATGCTAAGTAATTCAATTTGTATTTTTTTATAATATATAATGTACAATGTACATTCTATCTCTCTGTACATTTCAGTTTTTTTAACTAAGGTTATGTTTGACTAGTTGTACATTGTATGTGCACAAAAGTTTGATATATCTCATGATTGTTCAAGTAGGATTCATCCTCTCTCAATTTCAATGCTTTTTTTGCTCTTTGCTATCATCACTATATCTTTTTTTTGTGTTATTAATATTATGATGCAACATCTTGAGATACTTTTTTTTTATAAAACATTGTTTGAAGAACATTATGTATGTATATATATATATGTAGAAAATATATTTATGGCAAATGTCTTAACAAATTTGCATTCGCCTGGTACTCAACCGTTCAAAGATCAAGTCAATTGTAATAAAAGAGAGAGAGAAAAAAAAAAGTATGGAGAGATGGAGAGAGAGAGATGAAGTCTCACTATTAATAATATACCTTGTTAGGGAGTCATGGAGTATAATATACATATCTATATAGAAAAAAAAGACTATGGAAAAAGGTTCGATTTTGATCAAGATCTTGATGGGGATAAGGATAGTTCAGGAAAGTAACCATGACGAATGAGAAAATTATAGTGGGAGTCAGTCAGTGACTCTTGTCTTTTATACCTCTCCCCCCCCCCTTTCTCTCTCTCTGCAGTGTGTGTGTGTACAGATATAAATAATATTATTATTACACCACTGACTTTGCCATGATTCTATCCATCATGATGAAGAATATCCTTCGTATCCTCACACAGATATCCGTACAAGAGAAAGATAGTAAAACTTAAATAGGAAGTATGGGCCAGCAGAGGAAAGAAGAGAGGAGGAAGAGGAGAGAGAGAGAGAGGGAATGCCATATCCAAATGGATAATAGTTATATGAACACATACAGTAGAAAAGGCACAAGCGAATGGCCATAAAATTGAGAGATGTGTATGTGTGACTCGGAAATGCCCGGGTAAACCAACGGAAGCCAACTTAGAGGAAATGCATTAAGGGGAGAGATTTTAAGTGGGGTCACAGCAGGGAGGAAATCAAACGACATAAAGGGTTACCACCAAACCATCTCTCTCTCATCTTACACTCTTGTCAAAAGGCAACACACAAAAGAGGAGAGAGAGAGACTTTGGCACCCGCTAAGAATACCATAGGGTCACAGTACACAAGACTAGACTAAAAAAAAGAGTTTCACTGCAACAAAAATCTATTTTTCTTTACTTTACACAAATATATTATTCTATGCAAACAAACAAAAATTTTCTATTTTATATTTCTCTGCTGTATGTATATTGTAGTACAAGACTTGTTTTAAAAATATTTTTCAAAACAAAAACTACACACAATTTAAGTAGTTGTTCACACTATTAGAAATGATTCTATTTTTTCTCATACTCTCACTCACTCTATATTTGAAGAGAGGTTGCTCGAGAATTTCTGAGAACATTTCCTTATGCCTTTAATTACTCTTTCATTGTTTTCTCATCTCCTTCTTATTCTAACCAGTTCACAATGTAAGTAGTAGACTAGTCAACAAGAATATATAAGAAACTCCACATGATATTGTAACATTACACAATATCCCATTTTATCATCACATGACCTACCATTCTTTTCAAGGCAGTTAACAGTGCGTGACAAAACAGAGAGAGAGAAGAAAAGACTGGGAGTCTAAGAATAATTGTACAATGATGATGATGATGTAGACTGCAGGCGTGAATTATACATTTATTAGCTGTTGTAGTTTAACAACGAGTAAGAATTTGTCGGATGTCGTGAACAATGTGCTAAATTGTAAGATGGCTATCATATTACTATTATTTCTATATAATAACTATTTTATTACTTTTCAAGGCATCACTTATGCCAAACATTATATTACTTATCCTCCCCTCCCTCTCCCTCTCTCTCTCTCTGTTATACACAAATACAAAAAGTAATTCTATAGTGAAAAGAGTAATAATAATGAGGGTAGTAATATTAAAGAGTTAACATTTGTCTATAGTACTTTATCTATTCTATACTGTTGTTGTCTACATAAAAAAAAGTAAAATATTACGACGCTCTCAAATGATGAGCTTTAAACAGTTTGATACTGTTAACTATTAACTAGCCTATATGAATGTGTGTGTGTACTCTCTATTATAGAGATACACAAACAAAAGGTCTAACAACAAAATACCTTTTGCACCTTGGTTCGTCCTCATTCTATCAATCCTCCGACACATAATTATAGGGTTGAGGATTAGAGTCAGAGAGAGAGGAGGCATGGTTATAATTACGGAATGATTTCATGTGGTCAGTATTGATACGCAATTAACTCATCACCAAAGTGAAGTGATAATGACTCCGCTGAAAATGAGCATATTTTAAATAATAATAATGATGAATTTTTCTCTAAAAAATATTCAAACATGTACACTCTATAACATACACGTGTGTGTATATGTATGTACATGGATGAAGAGAGACTAGTAGTAGTGGATGAAAAAAAAATGAGGAAAGGTGTAATCAAAAAATTGTATATTACATTTAGATATGGGGGAGGGTACGATTTGGCGGCACGTCGAAAAAACGCGACAAGAGAATCAACAGCGACACTCAAAGCGTGGTTGAATGAACATAAAAAAAATCCTTACCCCACCAAAGGCGAGAAAATAATGTTGGCAATCATCACGAAAATGACTTTGACCCAAGTTTCCACATGGTTTGCAAATGCACGGCGGAGACTCAAAAAAGGTAGAGTTCAAAATATACTCATTTTAGTATTATAACAATGACCAACACATACATCTGTAGTATATCTAATACTCTCCACTTTTTTCTACAGAGAACAAGATGACATGGGAACCAAAGAATAAGACAGATGAGGATGATGATGATATCAAGGATGATGACGGTAAGTCAAAGAAAAGAATCTCTTTTTTTCTCTCCCTCTTTCTCAAAAAAACTTTTACTCCTCTCCCCCTCTCTCATATGTATCTGTACATGGACTATGTAGGTATGTGTACAAGTGGACACGAAGATTGACATAATATTTATGTAGTAAAGATAGGGGATAGTGTCATAGAAAAAAGTGTTCATAAAAAAAAGAGTTTTTCTTCTTAACATCATACATTCAATATTCTATAACTTGTGTGTGTTTTCTTCTCCCCCTCCCCCTTTCCTCTTACACTGTACAATGTCAGTGTACATAAAGTATTATAGTCTGTATGGAGTGTTTGGAGGAATATTTCATTTTCTAGAGATTTTTTTCTACTATATTATTATAAGAGGACGAGAAAGACGAGAGAGGATGGTGATGATGACAAAGTAGCAATATATAAAGTTACCCCCTTTTCTATATGGATAAACTAAAGTGCATGGTGTGTGTGTGTATATATATTTTGATTATGACATGTTTGAGAAAAATCAAAGTTAGGGGCTGTTATGCTGAAAAGATGATAATACGGGTAATAGAATGCAGTTCTAGACGGCAGTTATAATATAGAAAGCCTCTCTCTCTCTCTCTCTCTCTGTCTATGAGTGAGGGTGAGCAATGCGAAAGGGTAAGGGTTAGGCACATAGAGGATTACCACATCCCCTTGGCCCATACTTCATCAAGGATTACATTCATCCTCTCTCTTTTTACTGCCACTCAGCCGTGTACAATCAAAATCACGTAGCCGACACTGGAACACACACACTCCATCCTCTCCATAGTGTAGTGTAGGACTTGCCCTTGCCTACAAACAAAATAGAGAGGGACGAAACTCTATACTGTTTTAAACCAGATATGCAAAAAAAGAATCAGATGATGATGATGAATATAGAAAAGAGAGAGAGAGAGAGAGAGGCGACGACTATATTGTGAGCTTAAGCCAAGCCGGGGGTTTTGCATTCACAAAGTATAAATTGCATGAAGCCAAATATATCTACATAATCCATCTTTAATCAAAAAGTGACACGTAATTGCTATGACTTTTTAAACCCGGCTCTCTCTCTTTTTTTTACAGCACGAAAAAATAGGGAGGGAGGGTGAGAGAGAGTAGATTTTTTAGAGGGTAGTTATACTAGGTACATATAATATAAGTCTAATGTTGTCATCTATTACATAACTTACAATAAAATCAATTGACTGGAAAATATGAAAATTAGAATCGAATTTGTAACGTGGGATTTGTCTCTCCAAAAAAATGTACAATGTACAATTTTACAACATGTGACATTATTGTATTTTTCTCTCTCTCTCTCTCTACATGATACATGATGTCCCATTATGGTTTATTATTGGATAGGGATAAAGTATTGAAGATAGAAACAAATAGAAATCTTTTTTTTTATTACATAAAAATTTATTCTGGCTCTTATTCTCGCATTCGAGGGGGTGAGGGGTTGTGTATGTAAATTTGTGCATGTGAGACATTGTTTTTGATGTAGAATATTTTAATGAATGATTTTTTTTGTAATGAATTTTTGTAAATAGATGACGATTCTTCTCATGCTCCATCAAGCTCACCTGGATTAACAAATAATAATTCAATAGGGGTGAAGAGTGACCCTCATTCAAGTGACCTCAAGTCAGACTGTGCAGCCACATCAAACAAACCAAAGATATGGTCCTTGGCTGATACAGCAGCTTGTAAAACACCACCACCTCAACAACACCCTCATGCTCTCAATCATGGTCATCATTTAGGACATGGTGGTCATCACAATCATCACAATCCTGGCCATAGTCACGTAAGTCATGGTCCACCACACCATGGTCATCACCATCATCATCATCAACCTCCGCCCGTCACCTCGTCCTGGAGTTTTGCTCTTCCCTCCTACCGCTATGGTGGTTTTCTAGCACCTGCCTCTGATGGAGTTGGTACTGATACCCCGCCTCAAACACCACCGAATCTTAAAGTGCCCACTATGTTGTCTGGAAGTTTGCCCTCTCATTTTCCCCCTAGCGCTCCCAACTCTTCAGGGTTGACCTCTTCAGCTGACCTCACTACAACTGCTTTCAAGCCTGTTCTCAAAAGGTGAGCGCCATTTTTTTCTTGTCTTTCTTGTCTTGTATTTACTTGTATGTCTGTTACTCTGTATGTATGTTTTTGTTTGTGTATGTTAGACATGGACATGTAAAGTTCTTGAACAAAAAAGATTGTTACATTCATATATAATGAACAAGAATCACAAATACAATATAAAAAAATAGAGAATAGTTATCAAAAAATGATAGTAACGGAAGCCTTGTTGTAATGAATGTTACATCCATTACGCTCCACGCATTCCCACTCAAACTCTGGGCATTATCATTGGTGCACTTCACGTATTAATCGGCTTCCTCCAACATGATAGGCCATGTAATGTAACTTTATATATTCTTTTTAGAATTGCAAACAACTTTTTAACTAGAGAGAGAGAGAGAGAGAGAGAGGGAATACATTTTACTTCTCTCTCTCTCTCTCTGTACATTTTTCAGCTCACTATCTGTCTATCTTCTCATCTTATGTGCCAAAGTGTCAGAGAGAGAGGTAAAATGTTAGAAAGAGTCGTCCTCAGTAAATAAATAAAAAAGAATATAATAATATATATATATATATATAAAAGTCATTGGAAGTTTACAATAGTGAACACACACACTCACACGTACTCTGTGTTCTGTGTAGATTATGAAAGTATGTACCATTATGATATTATTACGTGTTTGCACTGTAGGTACCCACTTTTAACATGTGTATAACTGCGACTTGTAAGTTGTGTATGTGTGTACACACCACTCTCTGTGTTCTGTGTCTCTCTCTCAAAAAAAAACTTGTTTAACGGACATCAATAAACCAGTTTCCTCTAATCCTAATTAATTCACACTCTCGTGAACATTCAAGAAAGCTATTGTTGAGAGAGTCCCACCGTTGATGTTTCTATTTTGTACCGTGACTGGCGTGACTTTTTAATTATCCCACCTGAACAGTTTTTCAAGCTTTTATTCCCTCTTTTTCTGACCATTTTTATTTATAATATCATACATGCAATTCTACATATTCATTTTTTATTTATTTATATGAGCTCATTTGACTAGAATGAGCAAACAAGAGTCAAATTTACAGTAGAAATATCTCCACATACACGTTCCTCTCTATTTTATAACTATAGACACCTGTCCAATTTATAATATAATATATGTATTATATTGTGTACAACTTATCAATAAATAAATATATAGACAAGTTAATTTAATAAAATACAAGAGAGAGAGAGAGAGAGAGAGAGAGAGAGAGAGAGGGATATTAAGTATGTAGATATGTGTAGAATATAAAAAAATCTTGACTTTGTTCCCTGTCTAAACAAAATAGTGAGACTAATAATGGTGGATTACATGGATTATTCAAGTATTTAGTGTTTGAATTCAACAAGATTCAGTCATTGATACCTCCATCAGGGGGGACATGAAGCGTGTATAGTAATATTATATTTTATATATACATGTATAATTGTATACATACAACTTTTTCTTGTTGTTCGACGGAGAGAGAGAGAGAGAGAGAGAGAACAGCTTGATAGAAATGAGTTGAATACATGCATAATTGAGAAAGAATAACACCAACTTGAATTATTCTCCTACATATTACAACTCTCAATGTAAGTTTTTTCAACAGAATAACCTCCATTCTATCAAGACGAACGAGAGTAGTCAATCGTTATTACCTATGTTAGGGAATTTATATATGGTGTATGTATTAGTACAGATACATCGTATACATAAATATTTAATGTTATTAGACTAAAGAGAGAAATAATATAAAAATGCTGAGAATCACAGAGTGTCAGTTGGATATTGATATTTTATTATGCATACACAAGTCGATTGCATTGTGTTTTTAGTGATTGTACTCTGCCTTGTGTTACGAGTTCACACTGGAGAGTGACAAGACAAGAATTATTAATATTTTGAGCGACAGGACAGTCACTATGTATACTTAATGATAGGACAAGATGTAATCATCATGGAAAAAAGGAGCATCCAAGTGTACACAAGAGAGAGAGAGAGAGAGACCACTGCGTATATTACATGTGTAATATTTTATTGTTGGTTTGGTTGTCTGATGTCTCTGATGAGTGTAAATGTCTTGTTAAAATAGTTGTACAAAATATAACTTGTGCATATTTTTTTTTTCCTTTTGTAAAATAATATAACGAGCATAATGAGATAGTCTTTGGTTATTCTTGTTCCTCATTGGATCATTTTAGTCACCATCATATCACAGCATATCTTTTTACATGTAAATAATGAAAAACTTTGTATTTGCATATACATATTGTTATTATCATCCAATTTATTGATGAACGATTGGGAATGTGTGAGAGTATTTTAGTTTTAAATTAAATACAAGTAGCATCTGTAGTTTAATTTTGAATGACTCTTACTTTTATGTGTGGTATATCATGTGATAAAGGTGAGAAGAGAGATAATGAGTTTTTTTTTGTTTGGTTATTTTGGCAGTTCATCAGGAGGGTTCTGTGTGTGACGCGGTCTCGTCCCGTCGACCCACTTGACGTATGATGAGATAACAAGGATCAAAGTTTGCACTTGACAAAGAAGAGACAGAAAAAAAATTGAATTGAGAAACAACAACAAGTCAAGTAAAGCCCAGTGAGTGAGTGACCACCCTGTGATAAACAAACAAGAGAGAGAGAAAACAAAATAAAATAAAAAACAGCCCCGAAGAAGCAGAGCAGACAATGACAGACAATCCAAGTACCCCCGGAATTATTATTAAAAAGAATTACAAAAAAAAGAATAAAAAACAAGATGAAGGCGAGATGTGAAAAGAAAAAAGATACAAAAAAAAAATAATTAAAAAAACAAGAGGGAGAGACGCGGACGAGAATGAATTTTTCGAACACTATAAAACTAGAAGACGAGAGCTGTATGAATATTGAATATAATTATTAAATAATATAATGATACTACTATTATATCTATATACAATTAAATAAATACTATATACTATGATATCAAGTCTAATAATAAGATTGAAGGCAAAAAAAATATACAAAAACTCTAATGAGAGATGCTTATGTGCTAATAAAGAGCGAGTGAGTGAGAGAGAGAGTCGTGACAAGCCCAATTAAACTAACTTATGAGTTTTTGCCATACATATTATTCACACACTGTGAGGGGGTCTCTCACTTGTTCTTCTTCTTTTAAACAGAGTTTTCTATTCATTCATCATGATTTACATTTTAACCCATTCTCTCATAATTTCTTTTATGTGTATTTTTCATTTACATTTAGTATTTAGCTTCTTCTCCTTCAAACTGCCATATCATAACTAACTACTACTTACACACTATTCATATTTATTTACAAGCTCAATGGATTAGATGACATGACATTTGTGAGACAAACTCTTCTCCCTTTTTTTTGAACATGTAGACAGCACAAAAAAACTTTACCTTTATATTTATCTCATACACACACACAGAGAGAGAGAGAGAGAGAGAGAACATTGAGTTGGACAAGTAGTTTTTAAGTCATACACTTAAGTACCAAGAAAGTATAAAGGGCAAGTAGATATAAAAAAAAGAGGAACATATTTATAACATTACACAAGCATTAAATATGTAGTGAACATGGCCACACAAAAAAAAATTGTACATTTCAACAAATACATCAACATATGTCCTTCACTGCATGTACACGCTTTGATGTACACTCATGACATGGGATGGGTATTAAGTATTAAACATGAGTCAAGAAAGAGGAGAAAAAGAAATGTTGAAAGATTCTGATGGTTTCATGTCAATCTGCTTCCTCATTTAATCCATAAAAGTATAATAGAATTATGAGCATTATACTTCTGGACTGGAGAGAAAGAGAGCCAGCTGGATAATTCTTTTCGTTCAATTCCATTGCATTCCGAAACCCCCTGGATATTCATAAACATTTCAAAGTAAAAAAAAAAGTGTGAGGAAATCTCCCGGAATCCCCCGGTATCATAATTTAAAATACACAAAAATAATCCCATGGTCCACCTTAGCATGATAGTAAAATTGGGAGGCTAAAAGAGAGAGAGAGAGAAAAAAATTGAAAATGAAAATTTTTTACATGAGGAATGTAGAGTAGAGTTTTGAAGAAAAAAACAGTGCATAATAAATATGAAATTGGTGAATGGTGATGTGATGGTGGCTAGAGAAATACACAACTAGTCCTTTTTTTGGGTGACATGGGAGGGATGGATGTGGAAAAAAGAAAGAAGTGAATTTATGGAAGGTGGCAAGGAAATGCTAGAAAATTAGGTAGCTAGCATCTGTTACTTTGACTTGGATCCTCTCATGTATAAAAACTTGTAGACGAGAAAGGAAGGAGATGAAGAGGACGGAGACGGGGAACAAGACTCTATATTATTGACAGAGTGCTCTGTCTTTCCACAGAGAGAGAGAGAGAGTTGGGAAAAGAGAGTGTGTGTGTAAAGTGCAGTAATGTACCTAGTGTTCTTTGATCTGTATGTACAAAGACGGAGATAGATTTACAGGGGAGAAAAGAGAGGAGACAGAGAAGTGAACAAGAGTTGATCTCCGGTCAAAATGTCACAATAGAAACGGTTTGGAAGCGATCGATTTTCTCTCTCTTCGTGGTGATGGTATGGTGGGTAGAGTTAGTCGTCGTCGTGGATGGTGGATGCTAAGGGAATAAAGTGAACGTTGGAGAATATTGGGATATATCAAGTCAGCAAAGTCAGGGATTTTCTATTCCAGCCCTTAGAACCATTCCCAAAGCTTTGTACTCGTACACCCATTATACAATCCGATGCTTTATACATAGCATACAGTACAGTCAGTGTAGAGCTACATATTTATATCAATATAACGGGGAAAATACGGTGGGTCCTATCCAATCTCTTCTTATCCTTCCACTTCTACTTTTTTTTGCACTATACACATTCAGCAGTTTACAGATGATGGTTTTTTTTGTCGACAACAGCATCACAGCATTGGCTTCACCAAGCAAGTCAATCCTGACTCTCTCTCTACATGTTCGCGTATTATGATCCTTGTTCACAAATATAGTCCTTCTAAAAAAGATATAGCCGCTCCGTTTCTTCTTCTCTACTCCAAATGTTCCTCTCCCCATGTTACTTACAAAAGAGGTAGCATGACCAAAATATTGAGCATTTTATAAATTGATCTTTGAATCTCTGTCTTCTTTTATCCCATGGAATCCTCAATACTCTAGCTTTAGCCTTTATGTTATGTTATGGTATTTCCACCCGAATTTCAGAGTCTCCCTAGTTCTTCTCCCGGTTTTTTTTATTCCTCAACCAACTCTCAACTAAAAAACCTTGTCCCCCTCCCCCCTCTCTAGAGTACATGTACACATGTGAGAGGACTTTAAATTTGTGTTAAAAAATAGTTTTGATGATATTGTTTTTCTCTCATACTTATTTTTTATATATAAAACCCATCCTGGGACTTTACTGGACAAATGGGAATGAGATTGAGTAAAAAAAGAAACTTTTTTTTCGGCTCACCATAAAGTAAAATAGATAATCTTACAATCAAATAAAATCCTTGTTCACAGGCAATCATGATTGCAATGACAAACAACTACTTGAGTTGGAACATGATTAAAAAATTGTGAACACATGGAATTTTCATGTTAATTAATAAATTTTATATATATAATCAAATTCAAGTGTATCACAGACATATTTAGACACGGAGAGACGCTTTTGTACTTTAGATGTCAAAGGAAAAATATTTAATATCAGGATGAGAATGGGACTATGGACTGATTTCTAACAATTAAAATACACAAATTGTGTATATTTCATATGATTATTATTAATTTAATATTACTAAACTAATTTTGTTTTGATTGATTGATTAGGATACTCAAGTTTGTGATGTTTTACAAAATATAAAATTAGATGCAATTACATTTCATCACAATTCACAAATAAAAAAAAATTCATGTCAAAGAGAAATACAGCCGACGACTTTTTTTTTTAAAAAAAAATTATTATCATTTAATTTCTAAGTGCCATTCTTAGTAACCTAAATTGATTAGCCTGACGGGATTTTCTGTTCTGTTTTTGTGTGGGTGTACATATACATGTACAAAAGTATGATGATGGTGTACCCTGGACAAGGTACTTTTTTTAAACATTAATTTTTTATAATAAAAAAAAGAACCACATGATAAATTGAACGTTTAACAAGCCAGAGAAAAAAGATGATGGCGGTCAAAGTGTATGTGTGTGGACAAGTAGTCAAACAAATTGATAAATTGATACTAATACTCTTTTTTTTTGATATGGGATTTTGAGAGAGAGAGAAAAAAAAACAATGATTGTGATTATTATTGTGCTCTTTGATGATGATAAAGCCTACAAAATCCCACATAATATAGATAGAGGTGGTACATCATGCAGAGAGAAGACGAGGACAACACAGAGAGTCAAAGAGAGAGACCATGAGGGTAGAGTACAGAGAACTAAATGCTTCTAGTGTACACAGATTAATAAAAGTAATACTCTCTCTCTCTCTGTTTGTCGGCAATCTTAACTAAACAATTTTTACCGCGGTCTCTTTTCAACTACATTATCTCTCATATTATTGAGCAAGCTCCTCTCTTCTCAGGTGACAATCCCAAGCTTGTTTACTCTAGCTAATGGCTACAGACAACAACAGGTGTGTGTGTGTTGGGATTGAAGTACTCTCGTCTCGTCTTTTTCTTTTTCCATAAAGTATATCATCCACACAGGATTATGAGCTTTCTGTCTATTTCTTTTGTACACACACAATACTATAGTTATATAATCATGGATTGCGAAAAGGGACTCACAAGGACTCTTCTTCTTCTTCTTCATCATGACAAAGTCTATCTACCCACACACACACTCGTGTAATATTTGTGTGACTACATAATATTACACACTATCATAACAAAGTATATTAACTTTAACTTGACTCTCTTGAAAAAGTCATCAAAAGAAATAGATTATACAGTCGAGTGTATATTGCTAGTTGCTAGTCAATATAAAACTTTGAGGGAGATATTAAACCCCATAACAAAAATCCATTCCTGTCCATCAATCTCTCTCTCTCTCTTTCATGAACTAACCGACATATTCCAGTATGTAGAGTGAGACGTCGTTAAAATGTTGAGAGTCGAGTATTTGTATACAAGGGGGAGAAAAAAAACAGCTAAACAATTTCTTGGTTTTCAAGGCGTTACAAAATAAATCAAGTCAACTGCCTGCCCGTCCTTTGTAGTTACTGTACACTTTTTTTTTATCTTGAGACTTATTTTGTGGATAATGATGGCGGATAATGATACACTAATAATGTTGGAGAGAGAGAGAGAGAAATTTTCATTAAAGAGCTTACTTTTTTAATTGAAGATTTAAAATCTAAGAGAAATTTTTCAACATGACAAAAAAGTTCATTCAACTTCATTTTTTCAATCCAACTGGAAATTCCAGTAAGAAATTTTTCAATTTTTTCCCTTTAATTTATAATTTAAAAAAGAGAGAGAAGGAAAAATAATCAAAAAATAGTTTGTAGTGTTGAAGAAGACAAGGATTGGCTTATCTTTTTTTGTGATGATGCGATCGACCACACTTTTTACTCAATTGCAACGTCACAAATGATTAGTAACAAAAACACCCATGGACATGGAAGTAAAATGAAGAACAAGATTTTTTTTTCTCCAAACAATTTTCTAGTCTCTTGTTTTCTTGTAAAATGTGAATTTAACTATTTAATTTAAAAAGGAAAAAAAACATGATATAGCATTGTACTAAATTGAAAACTTATGAGTAATATTTAATCATATTAAAAATTTTTAAATGAATCATCAATTTTTTGACATTAAAATCAACTACTCAATATAAAATATCTTTAACAGATGGAAATAAATAATTACATAAATTAATTCCCTTGTACAATTTCTGGAATATAATAATTATTTTTAATTTATAATTAAAATATTTTTAATAAACTACACAATGACATGATGTACAGATACATATCTGTACTGCCTACATTTTGTTAAATATTTATTATTTATTTTTAAAAGAGCCTAAAGCCAAAATAACAAATGTTGATTTCGTTGTTGGACATCAAAGTGGAGGTAAAGTAAACTAAAAACATAAATTTTATTTAGTGTAGATTTAATGATAAATGATGTAATAATTAATATCAAGGCAATTTATTGACAATTTAATAAAGTCCATAACAATCAAGTCAATGTTGACTCTTGATTATTATATGGCGGCCTTACCCAACTACAAAAGATTAACTAATGGATCTCATATCAATCATACCTTACCTGATAATAGAGTATGACTATTGAATTAATAACAGACACACAAAAAAATTCATTTCACAGCGGCTTGCTCTTTTTTCATTTTTGAACGCCTTCAATATTTATATTACATCAAAAAAATAATAATATAAAATATTGTGTGCACTTGTCCATATTATTTTGTAACAAAAATGACTTCTTTTCCATGGCTCACCCAACATGTTATTAAAGTTGTTTCCCAAAAAATTAAATGAACATGGGCCTACATCTGTAGAAAAATAACAACAAAGTAAATGCAATAGAGACACTGGTACCAAAAGAAAAAAATATTTTTTTTAGCCTGTACATAAGCAATGGGGGGATATATGATTTGTTTCATGTTCAAGCAACCGGAATGTATCCATACATAGATTTCCCTCGGCTCTCCAAGTGAAAATGTTATGTCAAAACTTTATTCCCCACTCTTTTTGACAATAGAGAGAGAGAGAGAGAGAAGTAGAAGAACAACAAGAAACTCGTTGGAGAGACAATGTAATGCAAAACTAATGGTAGGATGTGTATACATATTATATAATAAAAGATAAAGTAAATGTTCTCTTGAAAATTTAATATTTTATCAACTCTTCATCATATTCTTCCACTTATAACGGTGGAACATTGCCTAATCAAATCACTATACACTGATAAAAGTTGTGAGCTGATGAGTTGAAGGAAAATTTAGGAATTCTCTCTCTCTCTCTTGTCTTTCTCTTTGAGAAACGGAAGATAGAAAGAGAGAGAGAGAAGAATAGGAAGTTTAAAGTGGAAAAGTTGAGAGAAGAAGAAGAAGAGAGTGACATTATATCTAAAAGTTGGCTTGGGATGAGCAAGAGTGTCTGTATAGGTGTTGAAAAGTTGAGTTTAAAATTAGTTTAACTGGTGATGAAACAGTCTTCATTAGGCAAGCCTCTGTGCAGAGTTGGCCATTTGCTCTGACGTGCCAGACATTTATCATTTGTCTTCTCTTCTCTCTCGTGGCATCATACCCGGGATTGGAGGATTCGAGTATACATAGTCGTGGTCTAGAGTACCAACAACATGACCCTAAACATATCCACTAAACTTCAAGTCTATATTCTTCTCCCTCTCTCTCTATCTCTCCATATATTCTTCTGAGGTACTTAATTCCTTCTTATGTACTCCAATATGTATACACTCATCTCCTATGTTTGTACATATTATGGCAGTCTTTGAGCTCATGTAATTTTAATGTGGCCTAGCTCTCTCTCTCTCCTCTGGACTTGGACCAGAAACCAAAAAGGACCAAAAGAGAGGCAGAGGAGACTAATGAAGAGAGACGAGTGAGACAGACGGAGAGAGAGAGGGTTTTTGGTCTCTCTCTCTCCTTTGGTCACATCAAGTCACTTGGTAATTTATGACTAGTCCTGTGAACAGGGATAGGGAATGCCCTATTCGCAAATCATTGCGATAAATCGTGTTTTCCGAACCAAAATTACCCATCTTATTCACCATACGGATTACCATCATTTCACCGTTTATTTCCTACTCTAATCTACGATGAACATGAGTTCAGGGAGTCCTTCCAATGTTTCAACTCTCTCTCTCTCTCTAACTGATTTCCCTCTGTGAAAACTATCTCACTCAAGTTAAACTTGGAAAACTATCTGTCAACTGGTTTTTATCCCTCCCGAAAGAAACCAACAAGAAAAAATAAAAAGAAAAAAATACATCTTTTTCTAAAAGATCTGTTCTCTCTCTCTCTCTCTGGTTTACTACAGATCCTCCCATGTCTCAAACATGTATAAAGTCACCTACGACAACTCACTCACTCACTTCCTTCTTTTTTCCTCTCTCTCTCTCTACAGTCACAATCTCTGTCTATACTTCCTCTTTAGAGTACACTCGAGAATGAAGAGTGCCATATAGTGACTACACTTATAAATACGATTTGAAAGATACCCATGTCGGGGTGAACATGGCTGAATGTGAGTGAGTGTGTTGTCGAATTTATTTATTCACCTGAGCACAAATCAAATCCTATACCCTCCCCAAACTCATATACAAACATACTCTCTACTTCTACGGATATTACAGTCTAAATGTTTTATGGATGGCAAGTTGAATTGAGACTCTGTACGAGATTGAGAGGTTGACGACTCTGTACATAAATTTTCATTTTGTGAGAGAAAAAAAAAAGTTTTTGAAAATGTTTTGAAAACTTTTATTTCTCAGACTACATATAGCTATAGCCAATACCATGACAGGAGGGAAAAGAATTAGTTTTAGGTTAAAAATAAATGTGATTCCAATGTAAGTCTGACATTTGTAGGAAAACAGGTGTAAAATTAGGCTTTCACATATGTTGAAACCCGTAAAATTCTCTCTCTGTCTCTCTCTCTACAACTTGCATGACACTATCTTTAGTCTTCATAAAAATTTATATAGCACAAAACTTGTGTAATACATTTTTATACATATAAAAATTTTTACTAGAAGAGGAGAATACATATACATATACACTTTATAAAAAAATATTTTGCTCATGTCAAATTTAATTATATAGAAAAAATGATGTAGAATGGGATGTACTACATAAGAGGTAGAATTATAGATTGTGATGGTGGTAAAAGAACATTTTACATGAGTTGACATTGAACTCAAGCAGAGAGAGAGAGCTTGATTCAAAAAAGTTATATATTGTAGACATCAGAGAGAGAGAGAGAGAGAGAGAGAGGGGAAAAAAACACATTGACAACATTAAGATGCCTTTGCAACCTACACAACGAGGCTGTCACCAAGACATGGAACATTCATGTGGATACAGATTGAGTCCTTAATGTTGCTTTATGATTCTGCTAGGAAGTCATGCCCTCCTTCATAGTAAACTATGTGTAGCTTACACAATTTGACTATATGTTTTTTCTCTCTCTCTTCCCAAATAAATATTCACCGCATAACTAAGTAGTACAAAATACAGATATTCTCTCTCTCTCCGTCTACAGTCACCACTCCATTTTTTTGAGAGATGCCAGAGTAAGCAAAAAGAAGTCGAGAGTACACAAAAATAGTGGAAATAAAAAGAAGAGGAGGAGGCAAAAAAAAAAGTTTGTTGATAATATTATTATTACTCTTATACTACACCAGCAATATAATTTGGCTCCGACATGTAAAAATAAAGAGAGCGACAAGGAAAAATATTTCTCTCAAAAACTTTTTCTCTCGTCTCTCTTATTTTTCTTTTGGTCCTCCATCCCATCTCTCTACTCTCTACCATAGTCTACTATCTGTACACCTTTATGTGTACATATTATTGTGAGCATTATAAAAATTGAAATGGTTTCTCAAGTATTAGCTCTAGTTTTTGTCCATGTAAAATAACCCGGAGGAGATTGGATCCAGAGAGAGAGAGAGGAGGATGGACTAGAGAGTGTATTTAGTACATGAACATGGAACACATCCTCCTATTCTTTTTAACTACAAATACAGAGAGAGAGAGAGAGACATGACCAAAAACTAAGGGTCTCCCCTATAGAATATTGGCTATATTAGTTGTATTTTTCATGTAATGTGTGCATGTTTCACGTTGGCTAATGAGGTGGCAGCATTGGATTGTTTCATGTAGCCTTAAGGTAATTAGAATACAAAAGGCAGGGCAGCGTTCCGCTCGCTCGATTCCCGAGACGGCGACGGCGACTGGGTTGATAGGGATCTATCAAGGCTCGTCGCAAACCAAAAAAAAAATTATTCTCAATGACCCCAGCGTTCGTCATGTCCTCAAGTCCTCATCTAACACTTAAGCCTTACTCAAAAAAATGCCACTCTGTAGTGGTAGTGTAGTTAAACTTTAACCAAAAGCCAACATGTTGTGTATGTACACACAAATTTATATGAAGGAGTTTATGTATACAGAGAGAGACGAAGACGACTACAACAACATATCTAATCGTGAGCAGTCATCCTGACCCATGGTTGAACTCCCTACAAATACACGGAGCATTATATTAAGTTACATACCTAAAGATCCCTTTACAGCGCCAGCCAGCCAGCAGTCGACTTTTTACCTCCATGTACATAACATCAAGTCAGAGAGAGAGAGAGCCAGTCTTGGTCTTTTTTTGACAAGATTTATCTATGTACAGAGTTTATGGCATAAAAGAAGAAGGTTCGTATCGTACTAGACTGCATCTTCATGGACTGTACCACCACAGGAGTATATTCTAATGTACAAGAGAGAGAGAGAGAGGGAGGGAGAGGGAAGAGCGTTGAATGAAATAAGAAGTTAACGACACTTTTGTTTCCTATAGACACTGGTATGTTATATGTACAAGAGGAAGAGAAAAAAGTCTCGAGATGGGTTTCCTTCATGGAGGGAAAAAAAAGGGAACAAGACAGACTCCGATTTCAGATCATCATACATTTAATAATGTAGTCATACATGTTTTCTACAACTACTAAATACAAATACATTGTCTAGTCGGTGGTTCATTTTTGTACCAGTGTACATATAAATTTTCAGGATTTTCACTTGAACTAAAAACTTAAATGAAAGATTAGTCTCTAGTTTGAAGTCATCACATGAAGCTTGGGTCTAAAAACTTACACGATTTTTTGACGCAAACTTACCCCCCACGCGATCACACTTTGTCTCTATGAGCTTCTGCATGAGTAAACAACTTTAGTTTGAAACTTGTAAATTGTACAATGTTACCTCTCTTTTCTCAAATGGCAGCTACCCCCTCCTCCCCCTCCTCCTGTGCTGGTACAGAGAAAAGTCGTCGTTTACCTTTACGTCAAACGAGGCAATAATAAGGACATACTCCCATGTAAATATTAGGAATACATTATATGCCTACATGGTTCCCTCTCCCTTTTTACTTTATTGTGTTTTGGGTTGTTAGCATATCATAGAGACATGAAGCTCTAAATCCCTCTTCTCACATTTTAGCTTAAACAAACATAAACATGTAAGAGAGCTTTGATCAAATATTTATGCTATGAATTTATTAGCCTATTCAAGTCCACTGTAATTAAATCCTCTCTCTCTCTCTCTCTCTGCCTCTCCTTTTATCTTTTTTTGTATCTGTTGTACTGACTATGTAGAGCGACAGTGACACACAAGAAATCTTGATGGGAGATTGAAACCTGTGTTTGTGTGTCTGTGTCGCGTCGCAGCACACATGAGATGACAAGGATGTGTAATAACAAGAGCCATAAAGTTTTATACTGTACATGAGAGAGAGAGAGAGGTAAAAAGTGCATCAAATGCAAATCCCCCTGGTGAATCAAATATTTGCTACACATTCACATTAACCAACAGTTGGACACTTTTATCATCTTCCAATCTTCTAGTCAACTTGTGTGTGTGTGTGTCTGTGTATTCTCAATCCACTCGTTCACTCGATTTTTATCACCTCAACCACCTTGACTCTCATTCATTTTCTACAACTCTACTCTCTTCTATGGTTTTATGAATGTTACTTTTGTACATAATAATGTATAAGGGAAAATTACTCTTGAAGCTTTTTAGAATCAATAAATTTTACATGCATTACATTACAGAAAAAACGAGCCCTTTTTTATAGCCCCCCTCCGTCTCTCTCCAATTGTTGAATTGTACTTTTTAATGGTGGAAAACCGGTGTCAACCAAATTATGAGGATTGCTAATGACTTGAGAGGAGTAAAATCGAAAGATTTTTTCAATTCAATTTATATAACCAACGTGCCTTTTAATAAATTATGTGAGAAATTGTTTGTTTTTTTATTAAAAATGAAAAGACTTTTTTAATCTGTAGTTACAGATATTCATGTTAGACATTTTTAGTTTAACTACAATCTTGTTTTGATTATAAATATTTATTATTATTTTAAATGCAATCATACGACTTGTCCATTTTCGTTTTACAATGACAATTTTATAAGGGATAAGTATACTTCAATTTACATGAATTTGTTTATTATTTAATTACACTTATTTGTCAGTAAGTTAAAGTACATTCCATATTATAATTTATTTGGTGTTGACTAGCAAGTGTCTACAAACTAGATTGAATTTTTAAAAAGAAAAATGATTCAAAAAATAATGTTCAACAGTTACAATTAGGTATCCATGATATGTACTCGTAACTAACACATGAATGAAAATTGGAGGGAGAGGGATAGTTAAAAGAGAGAATGGGAAGTTTGGAGTTTTTGGTAGAATTTTGAGTTAATCCATTGAGGGGGAATGGTGTGGAGGAAGCCAAACGACATTTCACTTGTTGACAAACATGAACTCCCTCCATTCCCTTCATTAGAGCTACACACTATCATTAGCCCTTTATGAACCCATTTATTTGCACTTACAGAGTTTTCCTTAATCCGTTAAGTCGTTTTGACTTTACCTATCTTTAAAATTCTTGCTTCCCTTTTAAACTCTTAAATCTCATCATCATTGATGGAACTTTGCTTCCTTTACCACCATTTTCAAAAAAACTCAACTCTAATTTGTGATACTCCTCATACTCCTACATGTACATACACAAACTTGTATCTCCACAAAAACCAAATTTCACCCTTGTCCTGTATTTGTATGCTCAATGTCCCTACATGTGTACAACATCCCACAACTCAAACTCACTCCATAAAAATGAACCAAGTTTTACACATTTAACAAAGATACACTACATGTTTAAAGAGATACGTAGGACCAAACCAAGGTCCAGAGACTGGAGTCATGAAGGAAAAAGTATTTAAAAATCCTCACGCTCTTCCTTAAATGAAAGACAGGGTGTTAGTACACATATATATATATATATGTAGTGAGAGGAGGAGAAAGAAAACAATAGCTTTATGTGTGTGTGTGTGATGACGGTTATCTAGTAAGTTGTGAATAGTAAAATTAAGGTGGATCGGCCCGTCTCAAGCGAGACAGTTGAGATACACCTCTTGTGCTTGATATCTCTCCCAAAGCAAATGCATCAGAGTTTTAAAATAAAATAAAAAACAAGAAGAAGAAAAAGCATGGCTATAAGGTTAAAGCTTGACAGATTTCTTGTTGATGAGCGGCAAAAGGGGAAAAAATACATGAACATTTTCTCGTTTCCTTTTTCTCAACCAAAACAACAAGAAAAGAGAATCATCATCTAATTTTGTATGCAGAGCATGATGCACATTTCATCTCATCGTGTGCGTATTTCTTTTTTCAATCCATGTCCATGTGTATACACAATTTCCACAGAGAGAGAGAGAGAGAGAGAGAGAGAGACGACTTCAAATTACCCAAATATATTTCCCCCGACTGGATTGACGACGATCACCTGATTAGCCAGAGAGAGAGAGAGAATAAAAAGAGGAGTAATATCTATTATAAAAAAAAGCTCTCAATGTTATATATATCCGGGCATTGTATAACTTAGGAGGACTAAATAGAAAAAAAAGTAGGAAGAGGGACAGTCACATCGTAAAAGAGGAGAGTTAAACACTCAATGTGAGACCGTTCATCTAACAACGACATTGTATTTTGTATCTTGAAACATGTATTCTATTAGGTTTCTTGTCTTCCATTGTTTTATCTTTAGTAGTTACTACATAAAACACAACAGACAGAGAGAGAGAGAGAGAGAGAGGCTAGTTAGGTGGGTTAGTGTTGGTAATGGTAAAAAAAGTAGAGGGAATATTGTCAAGATTTATAATATGGCTTCTAATATTTATGTAAAATCATTCATTTTATAAGAGAGAGAGAGGGACTTTGATTTTGTCTTGTTGGATAATATAAAAAAGGAAGAGTTTTTTTTGACTATATATAGAAAAACATGATAATACAGATAATATGGTGTAGACACACAATAATGTATGGGGGTTTGCCTCCTTTTGTCTATGACAATAATCAGACTCTCTTGACTGTATTGTTTTCTTTTGTCAACTAACTAAATACGACAAACATTCAATACATAAGAGAGAGAGAGAGAGAGGAGGTACTACATAAGGTAACATTTTCTCTCTTGTTAGTGTATTTTCAATAGATATATCATAGAGTACAGTATGGAGTACATAGTTATAATTTAATACATATTTATGTGTTGACTATATAGAGTTACATATATATTTGTTGTCTGTATTTGTACTGTTGCTATTTCAAGTAAAATAGACCACACCCATGGAGTTGGAGTTGGACACTCATTAGTTTTCCAGATTGACACTGATATTTCAGGAGAGGGACTTTTCTTTAATGGCCAAACCGTGTTTCTCTCTCCAAGTTCAATGTAGTCATGTAACTTCCATTCTCTCTCTCTCTCTCTCTCTCTCTCTCTCTAGACACACTCTCTCTCAAATGCAATCGTATATATAATATATAAACCATGCTAAGAGACTTGGAATCTATTATGGATGTACCTACAGTCTCATATGTACCGTCATGTACAGCTTGTCAGTATTAATATATGACTCTGACTGGAAAACTCTCTCTCTCTTCCTTTTCAATGTGTACCTATTTTGTCCTTTTGAGACTTGGATTTTGAACAACAGATTCATCGTCAATCCTCTCTCTCTCTCTTGTAAGTCTTGAGATTCTTCATCCATCCACAATCCACCGTTTCCTTCGGTCATCGATAGCAATTACATTACAAGTAATAATAAGAAAAAAGGGATGCACAAAAACAAAACATTGAGAAGATTGTCTCTCTCTCTCTCTTCCCTTTATCTGTAATATAATAATACATTATAGGGATCCTAAATAAGTATAAGAGAGGATGAACAAGGACAGAGAAGTTTAGTCCTTGTCATCATCATCATCATCGTTTAGACTCTTGTTGAGAGAAAATTTATGTATGGTGGGGAATATAGTCATTTACAGATAGACGATATTGAAAATAAGGTACTCCCTTTGGGAACTTTGTCTTTTATATAAAACCCTTTAATTAAAATAGGGGAGTCCATTCCTCAATCCCTCTCTCAATTGTATGTACATGTACATATCCATCCAGTATCTCCAGTACTCACACAAACACCTTGTACTCTAATAATACAGCTCTAGTACTACAGTACAGTATGTACAATGTAGAATGTTAGTTTCTTTGTCAAAATTACTCATATGATTGTGATTCATCTTACGTGTGTTGTGTTGTTGTGGGTATGGGAGATGACATGAAAATTTGAGTTTGATTTGTTGTTTCTCTATTATTTTAACTTATTTAATAATCTTTCAAATTGTATCAAAAGGAATAGAAATTTCATCAAAATTTTTGGGGGACATTCCCTTCTCTTGTTCAAAATTGTATTTGTAGAAACATAACGTACATACAGGTACATACCTATCTTGTATCTTGGTTTTAACTTGTAGAGAGAGAAATTGTTTTTTGACAAGTGTTGTGAATTGTGAAAATGTGGATATGAAAATGGGGCTAATCATATAAAATTACATGAATTCATAATTGTCGGCTGGACTTTCCATACAGAGGACAGAGGAGTTTTCATTCTGTCATAAAACCTCTCTCTCTCTCTATTGAGTAAACAAAATGTGAAACAATTAAAAGGGGGTAAGGAACAAGTTCCAAAAATAATTATAATTACCACACATCTTGTACACTGAAATTAATTTGAGACACTTTACTTCAATATTTTCCCCATGTCCAATTCAAAATATTCAAAACTGGAGCTAAAGCTAAAAACTCAAGTTAAGGGGTTTTTGTATACCTCACAAGGTACAGTAAAAAAACAATTTTTGGACATGAATTTTCCAAAATGTAACTGCAAAGGGAGAGAGGAGCCAGATGTGGTTGTGCATGTCTCAATATTAGTGAGTTTTTGCTCTGTCGAAACTGCAAGTTTGGATAAGGAAGTTTGGATAAAAGTGAAATTTTTTTTGTC